>JAKCPI010009626.1:0-21979 GCA_023213315.1 Euborellia annulipes
TGATGTGACTGTTCGCACAGCACACAATTTTTTTCTTAATTTCGATAATTTATAGGCACATTCTGTACTTGTTTGTCAGAATATAAATACAAATCTAATTTTTATGTATTAATTTTCAAATCTCGTGAGGACCGGGAGCGGGGGTAATTACGCCCTTTACCCCCCCCCTGTATCCGCCCTTGGTGTGAACAGCCATAGTTTAATCTTTATCAGCACGAGTTTTACAATTAAGTGACTGGAGATTTTTTTTTTAATTTATTTGTATGAGTATGTAAGTATCAAAATATTAGGCTATATTTTAGAATTCTCTAAAACTCAGCGTTAGTGTGATGCAATCTCTTCCACCAGTTCAAAAGAAAAAAATGACAAAAAGTACTGACTCCACCACTTCATATGGACTTCAAAGGAAACATGGATTTATTTATATAAGAATAATTTTGTCCACGTCTACCCCTACTTATAAAAAAAAATCCCGTGCAATGTTAATACTATGATGAGATCTAATTGATAATTAAATTTATTCTTGCTTATGATTATTTTATAAGGTTTGGAAATATTTTTTGATCTTAAATACAGATAACAATTACCTACACTATATTTTTTATTTATTATTTTTTATAAGTAACAGTTAAATCCCTACTATAGGAACAACAACACTCAAAAAATGGATTTCGTGCATTCGATGAGGTTTTGGCAATACGTGACATGTGTAACAGGGCTATGTCCATTTCGCGTTTCCAAAGATAGGATAATTACTATACCTAAATTGTGTTTCATATGGAGTTTAATTTGTATTATTTCAAGAATATCACTGAATATAAATTTTGTTATAGGCCTATTTATCAATCAAAAAATAAAAATTGAGCTGTTTACTATGATAATACTAATTTTGTCTATCTTTGATGGTATAATTGAATTACTTGTTTTTATATATTTCTTTTTAAAAAGTTTTAAATTAGTTAAACTTTTGAAGATACTAAATGAATTTCAGCCGCGATTAAATTATCGTAAAATTTTTATATTAAATAATTATATATTTCCAGTATATTTATTAATAATGTTTATGATAATGACACTACCAGGAATTATTAATTCGGGAATATCTTTCAAATCTTTCTTTTACTCCGCCTTTTGTGATCTGTCTTTGCATATAATCATTATAATGTTTGTAAATTTAACGTATTTTATAAAATTGCAATTTGAAAATTTAAATAAGAAATTAATCAATGAAGATTTGATTACTGACTCAAATTTGATTAAAACTCGATTCATTTCTGAAAGAAGTGAATTTTCTTTTTCTGTGCACTCTTCAACTTATTGGAACATTTGTCAGATATCTGAAGAAATAAATAGCATCTTTTCTTTTGTGAATTTTATCATCTTTCTTCACACCTTTTATGGTGTAACCGCATTAACTTATGTGAGTGTTGTTGTGGGTTTTGCCAATAATGAAACCAAAGCCCTTGGAACATCAATAACCTGGTTGATTTGTCGACTATTTAATCCCATAATTATTTCAACAGTATGTGAATTTACAATTAATGAGGTAAATCTACAAATTTTCTTTAGACGGCCCGCACACTGGGCAACATGAAAGCAACGCAACCTTAATGCTAAATCAGCGTGCGGGTTCTCATTGGTTTACAGAGGAAGGCAATATCGGTAATTCCTAGTACATGTTTATTTAAGAAAATATTTGTAATTTATAACAATGAGGATGTCGAAAGCAAATTTACTATTAAAATAGCTTTGTACCCCAAGATTGTAGAATTTTTGTGCTTCATATATAAAATTATTACAGAGTCATTTACATTTATCAAGTTGGATGTATTATCTAAAATGATGAGGGTAAATTGCCTTTCATTTTTGTTTAGTCAGGTTCTCCATTCGTTTACAACAGAGGGTCGATCTCATATTGTTGTTTCGTTGCTTTCATATTGTCCATATTATTGGCTTGTTAGTACTTGTTTATACGATTATCACATGTATTTAAGACTTATTTACAATTACCCTATATATCAAATATATAGAGAGAAAGTATTATATAAGAATGCCTGGACCCTACTAAATATATTTATATAATAACGGTTATCGTAAAGGTCTTATATGGCCTGAGTTGCCGAAAAGACTGTGTGAATGTGAGTGTTAATGAGAAAGTATTATATCATGTCGAGATTTTTTAAATTTATTTGTATGAATATGTAAGTATCAAAATACAAGTGTGCATCAAAAGAAAAATCCGGTGTGACTGGTCGCACAACACACAACTTTCTCTTATCATCGGTAATTGAAAGTTATGTTATGTACTTGTCACACCAGATTTTTTGTAACGACATATACAATTTTGAAGACAAAATAAGAATTAAATTTTAATAATTTTGTTCGCATCTACCCCCTAATTATAAAAAAGTCCCGTGCTATGTTTATAGATCTAATGGATAATTAAATTCATTCTTGTTTATGATTATTTTATAAGGTTTAGAAATTTTTGTTTGATCTTAAACACAGATAACAATTTTTAAAATAGACTATATTTTTTATAATTAACAGTAAAATCCCTACTCTAGTACCAACAACATTGAAAAAATGGATTTCGTGCATTCGTTGAGGTTTTTGCAATACACAACATGGGTTATTGGAATATGCCCATTTCGCGTTTCCAAAGATAAGATAATTACGCAACCTAAGTTAGGTTTCATGTGGGGTTTAATTTGTATTATTTTAAAAATATCTATCGATATAAATTTTTTTGTAGGCTTATTCATCAACCAACAAATAGAAATTGAGCTGTTTACTATGATAATACTAATTTTGTCTATCTTTGATGGTATAATTGAATTACTTGTTTTTATATATCTTTTTCTAAAAAGTTTCAAATTAGTTAAACTTTTAAAGAAATTAAATGAATTCCAACCGCGTTTAAATTATCGTAAAATATTTATATTAAATAATTATATATTCCCAGTATATTTATTAATAATGGTTATGATAATGGCACTACAAAGTATTGTTAATCCAGAACTTTCTCTATATTTAGTTCTCTATCAAATATACTTCGGCTTTTGTGATATAACTTTGCATACAATTATTCTCATATTTGTAAATTTAACGTATTTTATAAATTTGCAATTGCAAAATTTAAATACCAAATTAAATAATCATGATTTGATAACTGAATCAAATTTGATTAAAACTCGATTCTTTTCTGTAAGAAGTGAATTTTCTTCAATAATCACTCATCACTCTTCAATTTATTGGAACATTTGTCACTTAACTGAGGACATAAATAGCATTTTTTCTTTTTTGAATTTTATCATCTTTCTTGACTCGTTTGCTTGTGTAACTGGATTAACTTATGTGAGTGTGGCTTTGACTTTTGTCTATGATGATACAAAAATGCTGGAAAATTCATTATTTTGGATGATTTGTCGGCTATTTAATCCTATCATTATATCAGTGGCATGTGGATTAACAATTAATAAGGTATATCGTCAAAAATTCTTGAGGCGATCCGCACATTAGGCAACATGAAAGCAATGCATCTTTTTTTTTTTAAACACCCACACTTTTTTCTCATTCACACTCACATTCACACAGTCTTTTCGGCAACTTAGGCGATTTAAGACTTTAAACGATACTCGTATTTATATAATATATATTTATTTGGGGTCCAGGCATTCTTATTTAAGCCTTTGGTATCCAATTGGCTTAAATAAAATCATCGGACTGCCTGGGGTCCGAACCCGCGACGTTTGGTATATGAGGTTAGCACGCTAACCTCTACGCCAAGCCCCGAGGGCTACTAATGCATCATCATTAAGGGGAACAAAAAATACATTTTTTTGTTGCCCGGGTATTTGAAGCTATTCTTGAGTATTTGGGTGGCGGTGATTCCAAAAATGCCGACAAATTTGCCCCATCACGTCTAGTTTTAGAGCTATAGAGAAATTAAATTTTAATAGAAAGAACTCTAAAGCGGATCTTATTTTGAATTAGCCTACCTTAATATTTTTAAGGCTTTAACTCTTAAAAATATGCAGGTAGATTAATTACATATAAATATAAAGTTTCAGTCCAATCGGAAGTGATTTAGCGGGGCAAAACACGGCTAACAGTTTAGTTTTACTTTGGGCACCCCTAATACAATTTTTTCCGACCCTAATCTATAATTCTTTAGCTTTCCAAAAATAATTAAATCATGAAAATCTATTAAGTATTTACAAAATTATGAAGAAAATAATAAATAAGTACCGGTAGTTAAATATATACAAATAGGCTTGTTGAAAGTTTATTCCTATGATCTCTATTGTCGGAGAGAAAGCAAAGCGCCTAAAAGTTAGGCAGTAAAAGTGTTTTTATTTTCACCAGACTGTAATAAGTGATTTGTTTATAATTTCGTTATAAATTAATAGATTTTCACGAATGAATGATTTTTAGAAAGCTAAAGAACTATAGAATCATAACGTATATAATAACGTAGAAATATGTTTTTTTGCATTCAGGGATGGAAAGAATTGTATTAGGGGTGTCCGACATTAAAAAACAATGAAAAAATTCGATTTCCCTAAACTTTTAGCCTTGTTTTGCACCCCTAAATCACCTCAGATTGGAATGAAACTTTATATTTCTATGTAATTTACCTATCTTCACATTTTTAAGGGGTAATGCCTTAAAAAAACTGGTTCATATATAAAATTATTATCAATCTTAGAGATTATTTATCAAGTTGAACGTTCAACTTGGAGGAATCATCTTAAGTGCTAAGTGTATATTGCCTTTAATTTTTGTTCTTCTTGTTTTTGTTTTGTTCTTCAGAGTATAAAATCAAGGTTTAATTTTTGTTTCGTACGATTCTCCATTCGTTTAGAACAGGGGGTCGATATCATATTTCTGGTTCGTTGCTTTCATATTGTCTTGTGTGTGAACAGCCTTAGTTTAATTTTGTTTGTACGTTTATCATCACTTGTTTTTCAATTAAGTGGTCGGAGATTCTTTTTTAATTTATTTGTAAGACTATGTAAGTATATTTTAAAATTATCTTAAACTTAGCTAGATTACTGTGATGCAGTCTCTTAAACATCAAGAGAAAAATGACAAAAAGTACTGATCCCCCCCCCCCCCCCTTTTATAGGAACATGATTTTTTTATATAAGAATTTTTTACGCCTCGTAATTTTATGATGAAAAAATCTACCCCCCCCCCCTATCTTACATTTTAGATCATAAAGATACCAAAAATTCAAAAAAATCTACATGTGCGTAAGTATTGTGTGTGTGTGTGTGTGTGTGTGTGTGTGTGTGTGTGTGTAGCTTTTAATTTTGCTTATTTCACTGAAACTTTTCAATGAATTAGAATGAGGTTTCACAAACTTATAGTCCTAATGATCATAAGAAGTTATTTTTTTTTTTTATATAGAGGAGAAAAGCCTTCAAATTAAAGACATAAAAACCCTCGACTCCTAACGAGTCCCCGTCGCCATCGCCCTACCTAATTTTGTTTCGTTTCATCACTTTATAAGCATTTAATTTTTTTTTCTTGCTTCTAGGGAGGGGGGGGGCAACTGCCCCCTCTGCCCCTTGCTGGGTACGCCCATGTGTCCATATTTCAAATGACCAAATTTCAGAGCAATTGGTACGATCTATTCTAAAGATTCATAAATTTACAAAATGGAATGTTTTTCGTTCAAAAGAAGATTAACATGGTTTTAGATACTAATTTTCTTAAAAAGGTTGCGTCTCCTGATTTTGATGTAAGGTTTAAGCTTAAATGAGTTTATATCTATTTATGCAACTTATCGAATAATAAATAAATGGTTTAATATTTATAAAATATTTTAAGAAAGTTAAGTGGAATTTGATGTATGTACATGTGAATGAAATGAAATTAATAATTAACTACTTGAACTTGACAAAGATTTAGATACCATCATATATTTATTATACAAACGAATTATAATTGATAAAAATTTACTCACCAAATGAAGAATTTCTGGACCACGTCTGTCAGGAGCGGCTTTCTCGGCCTATACTGACTCAGGACAAAAGACATCCAGGTATCGAGGCGTTGTAAACCTGTAACAACAAGATTAAAATCATGTAGAAAAGTATATCTAAATATATTAGTCTGAGGGGGGGGGGGGTAGAGATTATTAATAATTTCCCATTTTAAGCAAAGCAGGTATTTAAAATATATTATTTTATAATAATTCTTTATCTAGAGGTAAAAATTTTAATCTATTGCTATTTTATCTGATGATGACACATACGGTGTCGAAATACGTATAAAGTGTTAATGATAAATAAATAAATCATTGAAACAAAAAACCTTGTGTGTCATACTTGAATTTAATTCTCTTATTAAATCTTCTTCTTCTGTCCTCGCCATTATTAATCCCGCGGTGCGGGGACGGCGGAATTCTCTTATTAAATAACTAAGTTTATTCTAACTAATGATTATTTATTAAAGTATGGAATATTTTATTTGATCTCAAATACTGATAACAATCATTAACCTAGAGTATAAGTTGTTACAATTAACAGTAAAATATCTACTGTAGGAGGAACAACACTCAAAAAATGGATTTCGTGCATTCGTTGAGGTTTTGGCAATACACAACATGATTCACTGGATTATGCACATTTAGCGTTTCCAAAGATAAGATAATTACGCAACCTAAATTTATTTCTGTAAGAAGTGAATTCCCTTCACAAATCATTTTTCTTTCTTCATCTTATTGGAACATTTGTGAGTTATCTGAAGAAATAAATAGCTTTTTCTCCTTTTTGCACTTTTCTCTCTTCTCTCCTTTTGTTGTCTAACTGGATTGAGTTACGTGAGTGTTGTGAGTGGTGCCCGTAATGATACAAACATGCTACAATCTATAATTCCGTGGCTGATTGGTCGAGCGATCAATCCTTTTATTATTGCATCAGCATGTGGAATCGTAATTAATGAGGTATTTAGACGAAATTTCTTTATATATGTGTTTATCAGAATTAAAGTAATTTGAACCATTCATTAAAAATCATTTAATTTGTTTTTCAATTGAAAAATAAAGAAAAAATAATTTTTTCCACTTCTGCTGTCTTTTTAGAAAGAAAAGATCCCGTGTAATGTTTATAACTAGTTGATGATTTAATTTATTCTTGGTTATGATTATTTAATAAGGTTTGGTCAATTTTTTTTTATCTCAAATATGCCTTTAGATTACAATCATTATCTAGAATATATTTTTTCATAAAAATTAGTAATATTTCTACTGAGGTAACAACACTCAATCTAATTGATAATTAAATTGATTCTTGCATATGATTATTTTATAAAGTTTGGAAATATTTTTTGATCTTAAATACAGATAACAATTACCTACACTATATTTTTTTTTTTTTTTATAAGTAACAGTTAAATCCCTACTATAGGAACAACAACACTCAAAAAATGGATTTCGTGCATTCGATGAGGTTTTCGCAATACGTGACATGTGTAACAGGGCTATGTCCATTTCGCGTTTCCAAAGATAGGATAATTACTATACCTAAATTGTGTTTCATATGGAGTTTAATTTGTAATATTTCAAGAATATCACTGAGTATAAATTTTGTTATAGGCCTATTTATCAATAAAGAAATAGAAATTGAGCTGTTTCCTATGATAGCAATAATTTTGAATTTCTGTGATGGTTTAATTCAATTATTTGTTTTTATATATTTCTTTCTAAAAAGTTTTAAATTAGTTAAACTTTTGAAGATACTAAATGAATTCCATCCGCGATTAAATTATCGTAAAATTTTTATATTAAATAATTATATATTTCCAGTATATTTATTAATAATAGTTATTATAATGACACTACCAGAAATTATTAATTCAGAAGTATCTTTCAAATCGTTCTTTACCTGCGCCTTTTGTGATCTGTCTGTGTTTATAATCATTATAATGTTTGTAAATTTAACGTATTTTATAAAATTGCAATTGCAAAATTTAAATACGAAATTAATCTGTGAAGATTTGATTACTGACTCAAATCTGATTAAAACTCGATTCATTTCTGTAAGAAGTGGTTTCCCTTCACAAATCACTCTGCACTCGTCAACGTATTGGAACATTTGTCAGATATCTGAAGAAATAAATAGCATTTTTTCTTTTTTGAATTTTATCATCTTTTTTAACACCTTTTATGATATAACCGGATTAACTTATATGAGTGTTGTTGAGGCCTTTGCCAATAATGAATACAAAACCCTTGAAACTTCAATACCCTGGTTGATTTGTCAACTATTTAATCCCATAATTATTTCAACAGTATGTGAATTTACAATTAATGAGGTAAATCTACAAAATTTCTTTAGACTGCCCGCACACTGGGCAACATGAAAGCAACGCAACCTTAAATCAGCGTGCGGGTTCTCATTTTTTTTTTAACACTCACTCTTTTTTACAACTCTTTTATTAACTTGCTTTCCTTTTGTTCCGACAAATCTGCAAATCGAAAATACGACCACTTCTACTTATTCTAGAGCTTTGAAATTTTATACACCTATGTAAGTCGCGTGACAATTTGATATGTCTCATCTTTGTAGGCCAATTAATTACAAAATGGCGGGCAATCAAATAAAGTGGGGGTAAAATTTTATAATCAAAATTTCTCCTATTTATAATTAAGTTAGAGTTTTGAGCATTGTCAGAGGTGTTAAATAGACTTTGCACTACAAAATGTGCTATTCCAAATTATTAAAAATTCAAAAAATTCAAAATGGCGGCCAATTAATCACATTTCCATTGTTCGGTCCGACAAAGTTAGTAATCGAAATTACGACCAGTTCTAGTTAATCTAGAGCTTTGAAATTTTATAACCATATGTAACTCGCGTGACAATACAATATTTGATGTGTCTCATCTTTGCATGTCATATAATTTCAAAATGGCGGCCGATCAAAAAAATGGGGGTGGCATTTATAATCAAAAATTTCTCTTTTTTTAAAATACAAATTGTCTTATTGTATCTCTTATTTGTATATAATTCATACGTATTAATATTTTATTACAAAAACTAAAAAGATTTAAATAAAATAATATAAAAAAAAACAACGCTTTTATAAATGTACTAAAAAGAGAAAAATAATTATGTATACCCAGACAGCCTGGAATCTTGCATTAATATTGAAGGAATCTTACATTCCCAGACAGCCTGGAATATTGCAGTAATATTGCAGCAATTTTGCCAACCTTGCACAATATTGACAATATTGGAGCAACATTGCTGTAATTTCGCTGCGCAATATTGAAGTGAAGACATTGCAGAAATATTCCAGCAATATTGCTGTGGCAACATTGAAGTGAGAATATTGCGACAATATTGCAGTGGCAACATTGAATAGTGAATATTGCAACAATATTGCATCAATATTGCTGTTGCAATATTGAAGTGTGAATATTGTTGCAATATTGCATCAATATTGCTGTTGCAATATTGAATACTGAATATTTCAGCAATATTGCAGTGGCAATATTGAAGTGTAAATATTGCTGCAATATTCCTGAAATATTACAGTGGCAACATTGAAGGGTGAATATTGAAGCAATATTGCAGCACAATGTTGCAATGGCAACATTGAAGTATGAATATTTCAACAATATTGCAGTGGCAATATTGAAGTGTAAATATTGCAGCAATATTCCTGAAATATTACAGTGGCAACATTGAAGAGTGAATATTGAAACAATATTGCAGCACAATGTTGCAATGACAACATTGAAGTATGAATATTGCAGCAATATTGCAGAGTCAATATTGAAGTGTGAATATTGCAGCAATATTGAAGTGGCAACATTGAATAGTGAATATAGGGTTAAAATTATCATATCAACTTTATAATATTCATATTAATTAAATTAATTAATGCCCCCGGGTGTGGCATAGTAGGTAGCGTGCCTACCTCATATGCTAAACGTCGCGGGTTCGGACCCAGGCAGTCCGATGATTTTATTTAAGCCATTTGGATACCAGATGGCTTAAATAGAAATCCCTGAACCCTCAATATATATACATTAATTACAACGCTTATCGTCTAAAGTCTTAAATGGCCTGAGTTGCCGAAAAGACTGTGTGAATGTGTGTGTGAGTGTGAGTGCGAATGAGAAAAAAGTGTGAATGTTTTTTTTTAAATAAAAAAAAAAAAAAAAATTAATTAATGGCCGTGATGACCCGTGGCTCAGAGAGAAGACACTAGCTTCTTGAGCCTGGGGTCCAGGATTCGCTTTCCGTCCCCAGCAAGGGCGGTCCCAGAGGGGGGGTCAAGGGGGTCGTGACCCCCCCCAAAAAAAAAAAAAAATCTTTTTTTTTTAACACACACTTTTTTCCCACTCACTCTCCCATTCACACAATCTTTTCGGCAACCAAGGCCATTTAAGACTTAAACGATACTTATATTTGATTAATATATATTTATTGGGGTCCAGGCCCATTTATTTATACTATAAAAAAAAAAAAAAAAACAGTGACCCCCCCCTCCAAATGTAAGGCTAGGACCGCGCTTGGTCCCCAGCGAGAAAAATTTATTTCATTTGAATTGACTGCAAATAATTTGAAATAAATAGGGATGGGGTCTAAATCGCCTTATATACCGAAAAAGAAAAAAAATTAAAAAATTAAAAAAAAAAAAAATTAATTTTAAATATTAAAAATTATTATTTTTTTACAATTTATAAGTGACTTTTTGTTTAAAAAAAAATTTAATAGTACTACATACGAATTAAGTAGCTTAAAAAGTGTTGAAATTTCATATAGCAAAACGTCCGCGGCAGCAAAGGAGTCGAATATTGGAATCAAGACATTGGAAATATTGGAAATGCAAAAAACTCGTGTTCAAATCCCTCTATGAACAAGTTTTTTTTTTTACCCTGCAATATTGCCACAATATTCCATGCAATATTGCCATAATATTCCATGCAATATTGCCACAATATTCCATGCAATATTGCCACAATATTCCATGCAATATTTCCACGATATTCCATGCAATATTGCCACAATATTCCATGCAATATTGCCGGAATATTCCCGTAATATTGCTGCAATACTTGCAATATTTTTGTAATATTGCAACAATATTCCATTCAGTATAGCCACAATATTCCTGCAAGTTACAAAGAGGCGGACATAGGAATATTGCAACAATGTTGCTGTATTGTTCCTGCAATATTCCCTGCAAGGTTAAATATTGCAATGTAAGATTCCTGCAATATTAATGCAAGATTCCAGGCTGTCTGGGTTGTAATATTTAACCTTGCAGTGAATATTGCAGGAACAATGCAGCAACATTGTTGCAATATTCCTATGTCCGCCTCTTTGTAGCTTGCAGGAATATTGTGGCAATATTGAATGGAATATTGTGGCAATATTACAAAAATATTGCAAGTATTGCAGCAATATTACGCGGATATTGTGAGTATTGCAGCAATATTACGGGAATATTCCGGCAATATTGCATGAAATATTGTGGCAATATTGCAGGGTAAAAAAAACAACTTGTTCATAGAGGGATTTGAACACCAGTTTTTTGCATTTCCAATATTTCCAATGTCTTGATTCCAATATTCGACTCCTTTACTGCCTCGTACGTTTTGCTATATGAAATTTCAACACTTTTTAAGCTACTTAATTCATATGTAGTACTATTAAATTTTTTTTTAAACAAAAAGTCACTTATAAATTGCAAAAAAAATAATAATTTATAATATTTAAAATTAATTATTTTTTTTTTTATTAATTTTTTTCTTTTTTTTTCTTTTTCGGCATCTAAGGTGATTTAGACCCCATCACTATTTATTTCAAATTATTTGCAGTCAATTCAAATGAAATAAATTTTTCTCGCTGGGGACGGAAAGCGAATCCTGGACCCCAGGCTCAAGAAGCTAGTGTCTTCTCTCTGAGCCACGGGTCATCACGGGCATTAATTAATTAATGCCCCGGGGCCTTCAGGGCTCAAGTAAAAACAAAATTTATTGAAAATTTCTCTTTGAGAGGCCCCGGGGCCCTTGGGGCTCAAGTAAAAATGGGAAAATTTAAATAAAAAAAAAAAGAAAATTTAATGAACATTTCTCTTTGAGAGGCCCCGGGGCCCTTGGGGCTCAAGTAAAAACAAAATTTATTGAAAATTTCTCTTTGAGAGGCCCCGGGGCCCTTGGGGCTCAAGTAAAAATGGGAAAATTTAGATAAAAAAAAGAAAATTTAATGAAAATACCCCTTGGGGTTCAGGGATATACGGTATTTTAAAAATGTTTTTGTGTATAGAGGAGAGGGATATTTAAAGATGACCCCCCCCAAAAAAAAAATTCAATATAAGGCCCCCTCTTCTAGTTCCGCCCCAGGCCCCCAACTGCCTCGGTACGCCTCTGACCAGATCGTCTCAACATCAAGACTCATGGCAAGTCATACGACTAACAATCTCATAAGGGAGGTGTTATAGTCATCGTTCTGTCAGTGACTTGTCGTGATGACAGTTGTATGTCAATATTATTGTTGTCAAACAAGACTTATAATTTTCATGTTATGATTTTCATATGTTAATAAAGCTCTTTAAAAGTTCTCCTCCGTGCAATCGAACTCACTCATTCACAACATCATAACAAGGTAAATCTACAAATTTTCTTTAGACGGCCCGCACACTGGGCTACATGAAAGCAACGCAACCTTAAATCAGCGTGCGGGTTCTCATTTTTTTTAACACTCACACTTTTTTTCTCATTTGCACTCACACTCACACACAAACACATTCACACAGTCTTTTCGGCAACTCAGGCCATATAAGGCTTTGACGATAACCGTTATTAATTAATATACATATTGGGGGTCCTGGCATTTCTATTTAAGCCATGGGTTCTCATTTTTTTACAAAGGGTGTCAATATCGGTAATTGCAAGTACAGGTATTTGTTTATTTAAGAAAATATTTGCCATTTATAACAATGAAGATGTGGAAAGCTAATTTATTATTAAAATAGTTTTGTACCCCAATATTGTAGAATTTTTGTTCTTTATATATATAATTTAAAATATCTACAACTTATAGAAGCTCTTTTTTTCGGTTTTCGAAAAAATTTTTTTTTTTAGATTAATCGCATTAAATAAAAGATATTTTAAAAATATTCGCTTTATATCTTATAGATAACACTAGTCGACAAGGTTTTCTTCACAAGACATCTGAGTAATGAACCTAGTTCATTTTTTCCTTCTGAATTCAGATATGTAGTTAGAATTTTTCCATCAGGCACAGTTTTAGAGATAAAGAGAAAAATAGATTTTAATAGAAAATATGCTCTAAAATGGCTTTTATTTAGAATGTTCAAATTATTTTTAACGCGACACCCCGTAAAAATATGCAGATATTTATAATACATATAAATTTTAAGTTTCAGCCCATTTTGAGGTCATTTAGACGTGCCGCAAACGTCTTAAAATTTAGAAAAATTGAAATTTGCTTTGGTCACCCCTAACACAATTTTAGATATCCCTGAATGGAAAAACATATATTTACGATATTCTATACTTCTTTGGCTTTCTAAAAATCATTCATTCATAAAAATCTGTTAATTATTAACGAAATTATGAACAAAAACGTCACCAAAGAAAAAACACAAGTTCACTCACTGGTCGAAAAAAATGGACTTCAATTGAATTAAAAAGCGAACTCTATCCACGAGAAGCTAATGTATCCTCTCTGAGCATTGGGCACTAACTTTATTAAATATTATTAAAAAAAAAAAATATTTCTAGAATCTCATATCTTTCTTTATGCTTGTAAAAGAACAAGAAGTCCATTTTTTTCGACCAGTGAGTATATTGTGTTTTTTCATTGGTGACGTTTTTGTTCATAATTTCGTAATGATACAGAAACGATACAATCTATAATTCCGTGGCTGATTGGTCGAGCAGTCAATCCTTTTATTATTGCATCAGCATGTGGATTCGCAATTAATGAGGTAAATAAACGAAATTTCTTTATATATGTGTTTGTCAGAATTAAAGAAATTTGAACCACTCATACATAAAAATCATTTAATTTGTTTTTCAATTGAAAAAAAATCTGGTGTGACTGGCGCACAGCACACAACTTTCTCTTACCCTTCGGTAAGAGAAAGTTGTGCACCGTGCTGGTCACACCAGATTTTTTGTGTCGAGATATATTTAGTTTCCCATAGCACCTTAGTTTCAAACTTGCATTTTAAATGTTGACTGCTTGAAATAAACTATGGTTATTTTTCAAAATTTTAATCTCATATTTGGACATTTTATACACAATATAGAATCATAAATAAATACAAAATTTCATAAGAATTGGAAAAAATGCGTAAAAAGTTTCAAAGGGGACCCCCTTTTGAATCGACATTAACATACAAATCCCTATAGGAAATTAACATTGTTCCTATGCGAAGATAAGGTGGAAAGGGAATTTAAAAAGAGTAGAGACAGACGATAATGTTTGCAAGTGTGAGAGAGAGAGAGAGAGAGAGAGAGATATGTTTTCTCCGAAACAATTAAAGACAGAAATAAAATAAAAATAAATGGGAATTTAAATAATAATTGATTTTTTTTTTTTTTTTTTTAAATAAAAAATATTCACACTTTTTTCTCATTCACACTCACACTCACACACACATTCACGCAGTCTTTTCGGCAACTTAGGCCATTTAAGACTTTGACGATAACCGTTGTAATTAATATATCAATTTGGGATTCAGGCATTTCTATTTAAGTCATCTGGTATCCAAATGACTTAAATAAAATCGTCGGACTGCCTGAGTCCGAACCCGCGACGTTTGATAATTGATTTTTAATCTAATAAAAAGAAAAAGATTTAAATTCCGTTACCATGGCAACCATTCCTATCTTTCCTATGAAGAACAAGAGTAAAGTGGTCTTCAGAAGATTTCAACGGCAAAATGAGAATATACACATGCTAAAAATCTGTCCACACACACAGACATACGCACGTACACACACACACACACACACACACACAGACAAATTTGCGGGACCCACTTTTTTGGACTCAGGGGACCTCAAAACATGTATATCCATCAAAATCTCGACATCGAATTTTTGACATGATAGCAATACTTTCTCTCTCTATATATTTCATATATAGGGTACGAGAAAGTAATAAAGAAAAATTTTTTTTTTCTACACTTCTGCTCCCTTTTTAGAAAGGTAAGATCCCGTGTAATGTTCATACTTTGATGAGATCTAGTTGATGATTTAATTTATTCTTGGTTATGATTATTTAATAAGGTTTGGTCAATTTTTTTTTATCTCAAGTATGCCTTTAGATTACAATCATTATCTAGAATATATTTTTTCATAAAAATTAGTAATATTTCTACTGAGGTAACAACACTCAATCTAATTGATAATTTAATTTAATCTTGCTTATGATTATTTTATAAGGTTTGGAAATATTTTTTGATCTTAAATACAGATAACAATTACCTACACTATATTTTTTATTTATTATTTTTTATAAGTAACAGTTAAATCCCTACTATAGGAACAACAACACTCAAAAAATGGATTTCGTGCATTCGATGAGGTTTTGGCAATACGCGACATGTGTAACAGGGCTATGTCCATTTCGCGTTTCCAAAGATAGGATAATTACTATACCTAAATTGTGTTTCATATGGAGTTTAATTTGTATTATTTCAAGAATATCACTGAATATAAATTTTGTTATAGGCCTATTTATCAATCAAAAAATAAAAATTGAGCTGTTTACTATGATAATACTAATTTTGTCTATCTTTGATGGTATAATTGAATTACTTGTTTTTATATATTTCTTTTTAAAAAGTTTTAAATTAGTTAAACTTTTGAAGATACTAAATGAATTTCAGCCGCGATTAAATTATCGTAAAATTTTTATATTAAATAATTATATATTTCCAGTATATTTATTAATAATGCTTATGATATTGATACTACCAGAAGTTATTGAGTCAGGAATATCTTTCTATTCATTCCTTTACTGCGCCTTTTGTGATGTAACTTTTCATCTAATTATTTTAATGTTTGTAAATTTAACGTATTTTATAAAATTGCAATTTGAAAATTTAAATAAGAAATTAATCAATGATGATTTGATTACTGCCTCAAATCTGATTAAAACTCGATTCATTTCTGTAAGAAGTGGTTTCCCTTCACAAATCACTCTGCACTCGTCAACGTATTGGAACATTTGTCAGATTTCTGAAGAAATAAATAGCATTTTTTCTTTTGTGAATTTTATCATCTTTCTTCACACCTTTTATGGTGTAACCGGATTAACTTATATGAGTGTTGTTGAGGCCTTTGCCAATAATGAAACCGGAACCCTTAAATTTTCAATACCCTGGTTGATTTGTCTACTATTTAATCCCATAATTATTTCAACAATATGTGAATTTACAATTAATGAGGTAAATCTACAAAAATTTCTTTAGACGGCCCGCAGACTGGGCTACATGAAAGCAACGCAACCTTAAATCAGCGTGCGGGTTCTCATTTTTTTTAACACTCACACTTTTTTCTCATTCGCACTCACACTCACACTCACCCACACATGCACACTGTCTTTTCGGCAACACAGGCCATATAAGGCTTTGACGATAACCATTATTAATTAATATACATATTGGGGGTCTAGGCATTTCTATTTAAGCCATGGGTTCTCTTTTGTTTACAAAGGGAGGCAATATCGGTAATTCCTAGTACAGGTACTTGTTTATTTAAGAAAATATTTCCAATTTATAACAATGAAGATGTCGAAAGTTAATTTATAATTAAAATAGCTTTGTACACCAAGATTGTAGAATTTTTGTTCTTTGTATATAAAATTATTATCACTCTTAAGCATAGGCGCCGGAACTAGAGGGGGCATGGGTACATTGCCCCCCCCCCCTGGCATCCTATAGGAGGGGGCAAAATTTCTTCTTTTATTTCATTTATTTTTAAAAATGATACATTTTTACTTTTGAAAAATAAAATCTTTTAAATTAAAAGAGTAAGAAATTCATTTTTTCCAAAATATTTTATATAGACCCTATTGTATTTCTAATTTCTAAAAACATTTTATATTGAATTAAAAGAAGAAAATTAAAAATATTGATTTCCTTATAATAGTATAAATATAGACAAAAAAATTTTTGATAAAATCACTAACAAATTTTTTAAAATTTTAATTTTATTAAAATTGTGATTTTATTTAAAATTTTTAAAGCTTTATAGTAGATTTGTTTTTATTTTATACTATTTGAACATATTAAATTATTTTGATTTTCTAAAAAAAATTTTTTGCCCCCCCCCCCCCCTGATTCAAATTCGTTTCGGCGCCCCTGCTCTTAAGGTCTCGGGGTGCTAATTTTGGGAGATTCCAGTGGCCACAATTTTGAAGCTTTCGACCTCAATTTTTTTCAAAATTAGAACTATTTAAAATTATGTAAGAGAGGTGAATAGCTGAATCAATATGTAGAAGGATGAGTAAAAAGGCAAAGCAGCTATTATTATTATTTCTTTAGTGGTATCAAACCCACAGCGACGTTTTGGTCGACTATGCGACCATCTTCATGGTTATAATGGAGTATACAAAGACATAACATCAATAGGTTATACAAAAAAAAAAAAAAAAAAAAAAATTCAAGACATTAAGATACAATACGCTATAAATACCTAGGGTTATGTCAATAGTATCCCTCTTAAGTTCTTTAATAGACATTAATTTATAATTTCCGATCTATTACAATTATATTCAACGCCAGTCAAAATCAATATAAAATTTTCTAATTCATTTATGCAGCTTATATACTTTGCCAACATATTAATAGTTTTTAATAATAAATTTCTGGTAATTATATTTTGGGAATTTATTAAAAACTAGTTGGACGTTCAACTTGGAGGAATTATCTAAAGTGCTAAGTGTACATTGCCTTTCATTTTTGTTTCGTACGATTCTCCATTCGTTTAGAACAGGGGGTCGATATCATATTTCTGTTTCGTTGCTTTCATATTGTCTTGTGTGTGAACAGCCTTAGTTTAATCTTGTTTGTACGTTTATCATCACTTGTTTTTCAATTAAGTGGCCGGAGATTCTTTTTTAATTTATTTGTATGACTATGTAAGTATATTTTAAAATTCTCTTAAACTTTTACTCTGATGCAATCTCTTAAACATCAAGAAAAAAATGTACTGCCCCCCCCCCCCTTTATAGGAACATGATTTTTTATATAAGAATTTTTCACGTTCACATAATTTTATGATGAAAAATCTACCCCCCCCCCCCCCGTTTTTATATTCAGTATCTTATATTTTAGATCATAAAGATACCAAAAATTCAAAGAAATCTAAATGTGCGTAAGTATATACCAGGGTGTGTGTGTGTGTGTGTGTGTAGCTTTTAATTTTGCATATATCACTGATACTTTTCATTGAATTAGGGTGAGGTTTCACAAACTTATAGTCCTAATGATCATAAGAAGTTATTAAAAATAGGAGTTAATCTGCAAATTATTATCGCTAACCACAGTATCTAAGTGACGAAATGTTTTGGAATTCAGCTATAATATTTACGACGTTTGTGTCCAGCTCTTGGCCAAATTTCAGAGCAATTGGTACGATCTATTCTAAAGATACAAAAATTTATTTTTCGTTCAAAAGAAGATTAACCTGGTTTTAGATACTAATTTTCTTAAAAAGGTTTAAGTCTTGCGTCTCCTGATTTTGATAAAAGGTTTAAAGTTATATGAGTTTATATCTATTTATGCAACTTATCGAATAATAAATAAATGGTTTAATATTTATAAAATATTTTAAGAAAGTTAAGTCGAATTTGATGTAGGCCTACATGTGCTTTGAATGAAATGAAATTTTTAATTAACTCCTTGAATTTGACAAAGATTTAGATATCATCATATATTTGTTATACAAAAGAATTATAATTGATAAAAATTTACTCACCAAATGAAAGATTTCTGGACCACGTCTGTCAGGAGCGGCTTTCTCGGCCTATACTGCTTCAGGACAAAAGACATCCAGGTATCGAGCCGTTGTAAACCTGTAACGACAAGATTAAAATCATGTAGAAAAGTATATCTAGTCTGTGTGAGATTGGTTTGTGTATGTGGGGGGGGGGGGCCCGTAGAGATTATATATATTAATAATTTCTTAATTGAAGCAAAGCACGTATTTAAAATATTTTATTTTATAATAATTCTTTAACTAGAGGTAAAAATTTTATTCCATTTTAAAAAAATGTCAAGCCCTCTCTTCTTAAACAGAGGAAGAGAGAGAGTAACGTATCCAGGTGGGGGCGAAGGGGGGCGCCCCCCCCTCGCCCCAGGCGCATCAAGCTTTTGGCGCCCTCGCGCATCCTCTTTTTCCCAAAATCTACGGCTTTTTTTTTGAAATTTCATAATAAATTCATTTTATATCACAAATCCGGAGAAAAATTACAAAAAAAGTCCAATCGAGATTCGAATATTAAAAAAAAAAGGTCGAACGAAAAACGCCGCACCAGTTGGGCTTCGCTCCCTCCGCTCTCAAAGGCTAGTTACGCCACTGGAGAGAGAGAGGCAGAGAAACCGTTCTTAATCATATTCCTTTATGAGTAGAGTATGTATAAATAAATTTATATAAGCGAGATGAATAGCTGAATCAGATGAATAAAAAAGCTAAGCAGCTATGATTATTTCTTTATTGAATTCAAAACCACAGCGACGTTTCGGCCGACAATAGACCATCTTCATGTCAATATTGACTTGAACTGGGCGCTGAATGTAATTAATATCTCTGACAGATCGTAAAATTTAAAAAATCTGGTGTGACTGATTCCACAGCACACCATATTTTTTGTGTCGAGATATATTTAGTTGCTCTTAGCACTTTAGTTCCAAACTTGACCAAGCGACGATTCATAGATGGCGCTGAGCTACGAATGCTTCCACATCAGTAAAGTGTACTTCAAACGATTTCCACTAAAAATTTCACTGATATCCTTTTTAAAGAGCACCTAAAAATTAGTCCATTTATGAATTTTAAACAAAATCGTTGCAGCAAATTTTGAGAAAATTGAAAAAAAAAAAACTGAAAAAGTACATCAGTAAAGTGCTAGTACTTTTTGGCCGATTTATTTCAAAAGCTTATTTTCACCCCTTGGGAGGGTGCCTAACTTAATTATAAAATTTCAACCTCGTAGCTCTTTTAGTTCCTGAGAATATTTTGTTCAGCCTAATAGCTCAATTCCTTCATGCTTAAAATTGAACACACATCCACCCAAACACAGACAGACCATGTCGCGAAAGCCACTTTTTTGATTCAAGAGACCTTAAAACGTGAAAATCCATCAAAATCTAGGCATCGAATTTTTGACATGAATCCAAAGAAATAATCATAGCTACTTAGCCTTTTTATTCATCCTGCTAAATAAATTTATAGTGTAAATTATGAATCAGGTTTAAAAACTGATACCTTCAAAATGTTTGAGATTCACTCCAAATTTTAATCATCACCAAATCAATTCTACCTATTTAAGAACGATAGTCAAGATATTTTCAGGAGACTTAAATATTTTGGAAAATAGATGGAAGGGAGTTAATTATAATATAATACGATGACGTTCGTTCAATTCAAGAGTTAACTATTTTAACGTCTCGGTAATTGCCAGAAGGATCAAATGATCTGTTTGTCGGCTGTGGATATAATTTCTTCTTAAATCAGTATCAAAATCAAAATTTAAATTCGAATAGGGGAGAAGAGAGGGGAGCGTCATTTATTGAATTGTTAAAAATCATTAGCTTAATGGAAAACTCTTTTCTAAATTAATTTTTATAGATTTCTTTTTAGCACCTCATTAAATTTCTAACTGGTGAGATTAGTGTTTAGTAAGAAAGATATTGAAAATTTATTCATTTTTAATGGAATTTTTAAATGAATCGCGTTATTTGTATATTTTATTAAAATACCTTGGCGTTAATTATAAATTTCAGTATGACGCATTTCAAAGTTCTTTCTGCGTTTTGTTTTTTAATATTTTATTTCTTTTTCTTATGAAAATCTCTCTCTTGTTTTATTTTTATGGTCGGTTCCAAATATCGATGGAGGTTCATGAATTAATTTTACTTATCTCTGATTTCATTTATATCACCTTTTCGTTTGTTGTTTTTATAAAAATATTTTTTTCTTTTCGTCAACGTAAGCAATTAATTTCTTTAATGGATGAAATTTCAAAAAATTATCAACGAATTCATAAATTTTGTATTTCTTTGCTTACAATTATTATATTATTAATTTTTGTAGAAGTTTCATTATATATTTACATAATAGCGCCATATGGACTTTTTAAATTTTTCAATCAACTATTCTTTGATATTTGGGAATTTAGAGTTTTATTAATCAATGCGGAGTTAATGAATAGTGTTTTTGGAATTTATTTTAATATAAAAGATTTGAATGATGAAATCATTAAAAATGTTCATAAAAAAGAAACGATTCAAGTTTTACAACGAAAACATATTCTAATTATGAATACGGTAGGAATTTGTTTTTTAATTACAAGACTAAATAGACGAGCAAAATTTTTCCAATAACATTAGAAATTTCAAAAATTACTGGTAAGTAGACAGGTCTCATGATTATTAGTTAGGAGAAAGATTTTGAATTTTTATACGGGCATGGTGGCACAGTTACATACAAATAATATTAATAAAGAATTATATATATCATGTGTTGGTCCATGAGGTAATTATGAAAAACATATATCCAAGTATTTATTAATTTAAATAAGCGAAAAATGTAGGTACCGCCGGGAGTCGCACCACGGATCTGTCAATTTACGCTCAACATGCTAGACCGCTAATTTCAGTCTACTCATATTCATAATTTAAATAAGCGAGTACGGTACTGTGGACCAGTAGTAGGGCATGTTGAGCGTAAATAGACAGATCCCGGCGGTACC
>JAKCPI010009627.1:0-32028 GCA_023213315.1 Euborellia annulipes
TGATGTGACTGTTCGCACAGCACACAATTTTTTCTTAATTTCGATAATTTATAGGCGCATTCTGTACTTGTTTGTCAGAATATAAATACAAATCTAATTTTTATGTATTAATTTTCAAATCTCGTGAGGACCGGGAGCGGGGGTAATTACGCCCTTTACCCCCCCCCCTGTATCCGCCCTTGGTGTGAACAGCCATAGTTTAATCTTTATCAGCACGAGTTTTACAATTAAGTGACTGGAGATTTTTTTTTTTATTTATTTGTATGAGTATGTAAGTATCAAAATATTAGGCTATATTTTAGAATTCTCCAAAACTCAGCGTTAGTGTGATGCAATCTCTTCCACCAGTTCAAAAGAAAAAAATGACAAAAAGTACTGACTCCACCACTTCATATGGACTTCAAAGGAAACATGGATTTATTTATATAAGAATAATTTTGTCCACGTCTACCCCTACTTATAAAAAAAATCCCGTGCAATGTTTATACTATGATGAGATCTAATTGATAATTAAATTTATTCCTGCTTATGATTTTCTTTATAAGGTTTGGAAATATTTTTTGATCTTAAATACAGATAACAATTACCTACACTATATTTTTATTTTTATTTTTTATAAGTAACAGTTAAATCCCTACTATAGGAACAACAACACTCAAAAAATGGATTTCGTGCATTCGATGAGGTTTTGGCAATACGTGACATGTGTAACAGGGCTATGTCCATTTCGCGTTTCCAAAGATAGGATAATTACTATACCTAAATTGTGTTTCATATGGAGTTTAATTTGTATTATTTCAAGAATATCACTGAATATAAATTTTGTTATAGGCCTATTTATCAATCAAAAAATAAAAATTGAGCTGTTTACTATGATAATACTAAATTTGTCTATCTTTGATGGTATAATTGAATTACTTGTTTTTATATATTTCTTTTTAAAAAGTTTTAAATTAGTTAAACTTTTTGAAGATACTAAATGAATTTCAGCCGCGATTAAATTATCGTAAAATTTTTATATTAAATAATTATATATTTCCAGTATATTTATTAATAATGTTTATGATAATGACACTACCAGGAATTATTAATTCGGGAATATCTTTCAAATCTTTCTTTTACTCCGCCTTTTGTGATCTGTCTTTGCATATAATCATTATAATGTTTGTAAATTTAACGTATTTTATAAAATTGCAATTGCAAAATTTAAATAAGAAATTAATCAATGAAGATTTGATTACTGACTCAAATTTGATTAAAAATCGATTCATTTCTGAAAGAAGTGAATTTTTCTTTTTCTGTGCACTCTTCAACTTATTGGAACATTTGTCAGATATCTGAAGAAATAAATAGCATCTTTTCTTTTGTGAATTTTATCATCTTTCTTCACACCTTTTATGGTGTAACCGCATTAACTTATGTGAGTGTTGTTGTGGGTTTTGCCAATAATGAAACCAAAGCCCTTGGAACATCAATAACCTGGTTGATTTGTCGACTATTTAATCCCATAATTATTTCAACAGTATGTGAATTTACAATTAATGAGGTAAATCTACAAATTTTCTTTAGACGGCCCGCACACTGGGCAACATGAAAGCAACGCAACCTTAATGCTAAATCAGCGTGCGGGTCCTCATTGGTTTACAGAGGAAGGCAATATCGGTAATTCCTAGTACATGTTTATTTAAGAAAATATTTGTTATTTATAACAATGAGGATGTCGAAAGCAAATTTACTATTAAAATAGCTTTGTACCCCAAGATTGTAGAATTTTTGTGCTTCATATATAAAATTATTACAGAGTCATTTACATTTATCAAGTTGGATGTATTATCTAAAATGATGAGGGTAAATTGCCTTTCATTTTTGTTTAGCCAGGTTCTCCATTCGTTTACAACAGAGGGTCGATCTCATATTGTTGTTCCGTTGCTTTCATATTGTCCATATTATTGGCTTGTTAGTACTTGTTTATACGATTATCAGCATGTATTTAAGACTTATTTACACTTACCCTATATATCAAATATATAGAGAGAAAGTATTATATCATGTCGAGATTTTTTAAATTTATTTGTATGAATATATAAGTATCAAAATACAAGTGTGCATCAAAAGAAAAAATCCGGTGTGACTGGTCGCACAACACACAACTTTCTCTTATCATCGGTAATTGAAAGTTGTGTTATGTACTTGTCACACCAGATTTTTTGTAACGACATATACAATTTTGAAGACAAAACAAGAATTAAATTTTAATAATTTTGTTCGCATCTACCCCCTAATTATAAAAAAGTCCCGTGCTATGTTTATAGATCTAATGGATAATTAAATTCATTCTTGTTTATGATTATTTTATAAGGTTTAGAAATTTTTGTTTGATCTTAAACACAGATAACAATTTTTAAAATAGACTATATTTTTTATAATTAACAGTAAAATCCCTACTCTAGTACCAACAACATTGAAAAAATGGATTTCGTGCATTCGTTGAGGTTTTTGCAATACACAACATGGGTTATTGGAATATGCCCATTTCGCGTTTCCAAAGATAAGATAATTACGCAACCTAAGTTAGGTTTCATGTGGGGTTTAATTTGTATTATTTTAAAAATATCTATCGATATAAATTTTTTTGTAGGCTTATTCATCAACCAACAAATAGAAATTGAGCTGTTTACTATGATAATACTAATTTTGTCTATCTTTGATGGTATAATTGAATTACTTGTTTTTATATATCTTTTTCTAAAAAGTTTCAAATTAGTTAAACTTTTAAAGAAATTAAATGAATTCCAACCGCGTTTAAATTATCGTAAAATATTTATATTAAATAATTATATATTCCCAGTATATTTATTAATAATGGTTATGATAATGGCACTACAAAGTATTGTTAATCCAGAACTTTCTCTATATTTAGTTCTCTATCAAATATACTTCGGCTTTTGGGATATAACTTTGCATACAATTATTCTCATATTTGTAAATTTAACGTATTTTATAAATTTGCAATTGCAAAATTTAAATACCAAATTAAATAATCATGATTTGATATCTGAATCAAATTTGATTAAAACTCGATTCTTTTCTGTAAGAAGTGAATTTTCTTCAATAATCACTCATCACTCTTCAATTTATTGGAACATTTGTCACTTAACTGAGGACATAAATAGCATTTTTTTCTTTTTTGAATTTTATCATCTTTCTTGACTCGTTTGCTTGTGTAACTGGATTAACTTATGTGAGTTTGGCTTTGACTTTTGCCTATGATGATACAAAAATGCTGGAAAATTCATTATTTTGGATGATTTGTCGGCTATTTAATCCTATCATTATATCAGTAGCATGTGGATTAACAATTAATAAGGTATATCATCAAAAATTATTGAGGCGATCCGCACATTAGGTAACATGAAAGCAATGCATCATTAAGGGGAACAAAAAATACATTTTTTTGTTGCCCGAGAATTTGAAGCTATTCTTGATTATTTGGGTGGCGATGATTCCAAAAATGCCAACAAATTTACCCCATCACGTCTAGTTTTAGAGCTATAGAGAAATTAAATTTTAATAGAAAGTGCTCTAAAGCGGATCTTATTTTGAATTAGTTTACCTGAATATTTTTAAGGAGTTACCCCTTAAAAATATGCAGATAGATTAATTTTATAGAAATATAAAGTTTCAGTCCAATCGGAAGTGATTTAGCGGTAAAAACACGGCTAACAGTTTAGAAAAAATTGAATTTTTTCATTGGGTATAGAAGACTTTGCAGCCAAGGAAATTAAATAAAAAACTTATTTAATTATTAATCGTCGACGTTTCGGTCGCAAATCACGACCTTCCTCAGGACGATTAATTGTTAGAATACATCGAATACAATCGTCCTGAGGAAGGTCGTGACTTGCGACCGAAACGTCGACGATTAATAATTAAATAAGTTTTTTATTTAATTTCCTTGGCTGCAAAGTCTCCTATACCCAATTCAAAGTCTACAGCCACTTCTCATCACTAGTTCAATGAATTTTTTCATTTTATTTATTTATTTTTATTTTTTCTTTCTTTTACTTTGGGCACAACTAATGCAATTTTTCCCGCCCCTAATCCAAAAAACATATTTTACGAAATTCTATAATTCTTTAGCTTTCCAAAATCATTAATTTATGAAAATCTAATAAGTATTTACAAAATTATGAAGAAAATAATATTTATTAGAGGTGTCCAAAGTTAAAAAAACTGAAAAAATTCGATTTTCCTAAACTTTTAGCCAGTGGCGTACCGAGGGGGGGGCGGGGGGGGGCGGTCCGCCCCAGGCCCCGAGCCGGCATAGGCCCCCCATGAAAAAATTTAATGAAAATTTCCCTTTCAGAGGCCCCGGGGCCCTCAGGGCTCAAGTAAAAAAATGAAAATTTAGATAAAAAAATGAAAATTTAATGAAAATTTCTCTTTAAGAGGCCCCGGGGCCCTCAGGGCTCAAGAAAAAATGGGAAAATTTAGATTTAGATAAAAAAAACAAAATTTAATGAAAATTTCTCTTTGAGAGGCCCCGAGGCCCTCAGGGCACAAGTAAAAAAGGGAAAATTTAGATGATAAAAACAAAATTTAATGAAAATTTCTCTTTGAGAGGCCCCGGGGCCCTCAGGGCTCAAGAAAAAATGGGAAAAATTAGATTTAGATAAAAAAAACAAAATTTAATGAAAATTTCTCTTTGAGAGGCCCCGAGGCCCTCAGGGCACAAGTAAAAAAGGGAAAATTTAGATGATAAAAACAAAATTTAATGAAAATTTCTCTTTGAGAGGCCCCGGGGCCCTCAGGGCTCAAGAAAAAATGGGAAAATTTAGATTTAGATAAAAAAAACAAAATTTAATGAAAATTTCTCTTTGAGAGGCCCCGAGGCCCTCAGGGCTCAAGTAAAAAAGGGAAAATTTAGATGATAAAAACAAAATTTAATGAAAATTTCTCTTTGAGAGGCCCCGGGGGCCCTCAGAGCTCAAGTAAAAAAGGGAAAATTTAGATGAAAAAATGAAAATTTCTCTTTAAGAGGCCCTGGGGCTCCCAGGGCTCAAGTAAAAATGGGAAAATTTAGATAAAAAAAAAAAGAAAATTTATTGAAAATTTCTCTTTGAGAGGCCCCGGGGCCCCCAGGACTCAAGTAAAAAAGGGAAAATTTAGATGAAAAAATGAAAATTTCTCTTTAAGAGGCCCCGGGGCCCCCAGGGCTCAAGTAAAAAATGGGAAAATTTAGCTAAAAAAAAAAGAAAATTTATTGAAAATTTCTCTTTGAGAGGCCCCGGGGCCCCCAGGGCTCAAGTAAAAAAGGGAAAATTTAGATTTAGATAAAAAAACAAAATTTAATGAAAATATCTCTTTGAGAGGCCCCGGGCCCTCAGGGCTCAAGTAATAAATCTGGTGTGACTGGCGCACAGCACACAACTTTCTCTTACCTTCGGTAATCGAAAGTTGTGAACTGTACTTGTCACACCAGATTTTTTGTGTCGACATGTATTTAGTTCCCGGCAGTAGGGAATATTTGAATTCAGATGTAAAAATCTGGTGTGACTGTCGCACAGCACACAACTTTCTCTTACCTTCGGTAATCGAAAGTTGTGTTCTGTGCTTGTCACACCAGATTTTTTGTGTCGACAAAAATTTAGTTTCCGCCAATATATTAGAATTAAAGATGTCAAATTTATAAACATGGGAAAATATTTATATTTTGTTACCATGGCAACCATTTCTCCTATCTTCTCTATGAAGCACAAGAGTAAAGTGTGCTTCAAACAATTTTGAGAGCAAAACGAGAATATACATTTGAAAGAGCATCTAAAAAATAATTGATTTTTGAATTTTAATCAAAATCGTTAGAGCGAATTTTGAGAAAATCGAAAAAAACTGAAAAAGTACATCAGTAAAGTACTAGTACTCTTTGGCCGATTTTGATTAAAAGCTTATTTTTCCGGTCCCGGGGGGTGTTTAACTTAAATATAAAATTTCAACCTCGTAGCTCAATTCCTTCATGCTTAAAATTGAACACACACACACACACACACACACACACACACACACAGACACACACACAGACACACAGACAGACAGACCATGTCGCGAAAACCACTTTTTTGGATACAGGGGACCTCAAAACGTAAAGATCCATCAAAATCTCGACATCGAATTTTTGACATGAAACCAATACTTTCTCTCTATATATATATTACATATATACATAGGTAAGAGAAAGTAAAATTTATAAGTATGGGAAAATATTTATATTTTGTTACCATGGCAACCATTTAACCTATCTTCTCTATGAAGCACAAGAGTAAAGTGTGCTTCAAACAATTTTGAGGGCAAAACGAGAATATACATTTGAAAGAGCATCTAAAAAATAATTGATTTTTGAATTTTAATCAAAATTGTTAGAGCGAATTTTGAGAAAATCGAAAAAAACTGAAAAAGTACATCAGTAAAGTACTAGTACTCTTTGGCCGATTTTGATTAAAAGCTTATTTTTTCCGGTCCCGGTGGGTGTTTAACTTAAATATAAAATTTCAACCTCGTAGCTCAATTCCTTCATGCTTAAAATTGAACACACACACACACACACACACACAGAGAGAGAGAGAGAGAGACACACACACACAGACAGACCATGTCGCAAAAACCACTTTTTTGGATTCAGGGGACCTCAAAACGTGAAGATCCATCAAAATCTCGACATCGAATTTTTGACATGAAACCAATACTTTCTCTCTATATATATATTACATATATACATAGGTAAGAGAAAGTAAAAAGGGAAAATTTAGATGAAAAAAACAAAATTTAATGAAAATTTCTCTTTGAGAGGCCCCGGGGCCCTCAGAGCTCAAGTAAAAAAGGGAAAATTTAGATGAAAAAATGAAAATTTCTCTTTGAGAGGCCCCGGGTCCCTTGGAGTTCAGGAATATAAGGTATTTTAAAAATAGTTTTGTGTATGGAGGAGAGGGATATTTAAAGATGAGCACCCCCCCAAAAAAAAAATCTGGTGTGACTGGCGCACAGCACACAACTTTCTCTTACCTTCGGTAATCGAAAGTTGTGCACTGTGCTTGTCACACCAGATTTTTTGTGTCGACATGTATTTAGTTCCCGGCAGTAGGGAATATTTGAATTCAGATGTAAAATTTATAAGTATGGGAAAATATTTATATTTTGTTACCATGGCAACCATTTCTCCTATCTTTCCTATGAAGCACAAGAGTAAAGTGTGCTTCAAACAATTTTGAGGGCAAAACGAGAATATACATTTGAAAGAGCATCTAAAAAATAATTGATTTTTGAATTTTAATCAAAATCGTTAGAGCGAATTTTGAGAAAATCGAAAAAAACTGAAAAAGTACATCAGTAAAGTACTAGTACTCTTTGGCCGATTTTGATTAAAAGCTTATTTTTCCGGTCCCGGGGGTGTTTAACTTAAATATAAAATTTCAACCTCCTAGCTCAATTCCTTCATGCTTAAAATTGAACACACACACACACACACACCCACCCACCCACCCACCCACCCACACACACACACAGACAGACCATGTCGCGAAAACCACTTTTTTGGATTCAGGGGACCTCAAAACGTGAAGATCCATCAAAATCTCGACATCGAATTTTTGACATGAATCCAATACTTTCTCTCTATATATATATTACATATATACATAGGTAAGAGAAAGTAAAAAAAAACTCAATATAAGGCCTCCTCTTCTAGTGCCGCCCCAAGCCCCCAACTGCCTCGGTACGCCTCTGCTTTTAGCCTTGTTTTGCAAACTAATCTGCACATTTTTAAGGGGTAATGCCTTAAAAAAATTGGTTCATATATAAAATAATAATCAATCTTAAAGATTATTTACATTTATCAAGTTGGACGTTCAACTTGGAGGAATTATCTAAAGTGCTAAGTGTATATTGCCTTTCATTTTTGTTTCGTTTCGTTTAGAACAGGGGGTCGATATCATATTTCTGTTTCGTTGCTTTCATATTGTCTTGTGTGTGAAGAGCCTTAGTTTAATTTTGTTTGTACGTTTATCATCACTCGTTTTTCAATTAAGTGGTCGGAGATTCTTTTTTAAATTATTTGTATGATTATGTAAGTATATTTTAAAATTATCTTAAGCTTAGCTAGCTTACTGTGATGCAGTCTCTTAAACATCAAGAGAAAAATGACAAAAAGTATTGACCCCCCTCCCCCCCTTAATAGGAACTAGAGAGGAAACATGTTTTTTTTTATATAAGAATTTTTTACGTTTTCGTAATTTTATGATAAAAAATCTACCCACCCCCCCTCCGGTTTTTATATCCAGTATCATACATTTTAGATCATAAAGATACCAAAAATTAGGAACCGACCGAATATTTGGTTTCGGCCAGTTTCGGCCAAAAAGTAGCCGAAACTTTCGGCCAAAAAGTAGCCGAAACTTTCGGCCGGCCGAAACCAGAGTCTGAAAAAAAATGAGATGAGACTCGCATGCAAAAAAAAAAAAAAAAGGTAAAATCGGTTTCGGTTACGGTTTCGGCCGAAACTAAGGTTGAGGCCGAATATTCGGTTTCGGCTGAAAATCTTGTTTCGGTTGGACCCTACCAAAAATTCAAAGAAATCTACATGTGCGTAAGTATCTATATATATAATAGCGGTGTGTGTGTGTGTGTGTAGATTTTAATTTTGCTTATATCACTGAAACTTTTTATTAAATTAGAATGAGGTTTCAGTAGGAGTTAATCTGCAAATTATTATCGCTAACCACAGATTCCAATTGACGAAATGTTTTGGAATTCAGCTATAATAATTACGACGTTTGTGTCCAGCTCTTGGCCAAATTTCAGAGCAATTGGTACGATTTATTCTAAAGATTCAAAAATGTACAAAATGTTTTTCGTTCAAAAGAAGATTAACCTGGTTTTAGATACTAATTTTCTTAAAAAGGTTTCGTCTCCTGATTTTAATAAAAGGTTTAAAGTTATATATAATAAATAAATGGTTGAATATTTATAAAATATTTTAAGAAAGTTAAGTCGAATTTGATGTACATGTGCTTTGAATGAAATGAAATTAATAATTAACTTCTTGAATTTGACAAAGATTTAGATACCATCCATCCTATATTTATTATACAAACGAATTATAATTGATAAAAATTTACTCACCAAATGAAGGATTTCTGGACCACGTCTGTCAGGAGCGGCTTTCTCGGCCTATACTGACTCAGGACAAGAGATATCCAGGTATCGAGCCGTTGTAAACCTGTAACAACAAGATTAAAATCATGTAGAAAAGTATATCTATATATATTTGTCTGTGTTAGATTGGTTTGTGTGTGTGGGAGGGGGGGGGGGGGTAGAGATTATTAATAAATTCCCATTTGAAGCAAAGCAAGTATTTAAAATATTTTATTTTATAATAATTCTTTATCTAGAAGTAAAAATTTTGTATTTGCTATTTTATCTATTTAAAAAAAAAGTCAAGCCCTCTCTTCTTAAACAGAGAGAGAGAGGCAGAGAAAACGTTCTTAATCATATTCCTTTATGAGTACAATATGTATAAAAAAATTTATATAAGCGAGGTGAATAGGTACCTATTCACGTGAATCAGATGAATAAAAAAGCTAAGCAGCTATGATTATTTCTTTATTGAATTCAAATCCACAGCGACGTTTCGGCCGACAATGCAACCATTTTCATGTCAATATTGACTTGAACTGGGAATGTAATTAATATATCTGACAGATCGTAAAATTTAAAAAATCTGGTGTGACTGGTCCCACAGCATACAACTTTCTCTTACCCTTTGGCAAGAGAAAGTTGTGGACCGTCGCTGGTCACACCAGATTTTTTGTGTCGCGATATATTTAGTTGCTCTTAGCACTTTAGTTCCAAACTTGACCAAGGGATGATTCATTCATAGATGGCGCTGAGCTACGAATGCTTCCACATCAGTAAAGTTTACTTCAAACGATTTCCACGAAAAATTTCACTGATGTCCTTTTTAAAGAGCATCTAAAAAAATAGTTCATTTATGAATTTTAAACAAAATCGTTGCAGCGATTTGAGAAAATTGAAAAAAACTGAAAAAGTACATTAGTAAAGTACTAGTACTTTTTGGCCGATTTTGTTCAAAAAATTTCAACCTCGTAGCTCTTTTAGTTCCTGATATATTTTGTTCACAGAGGCATACACAGCAGACCATGTCGGGAATCTGGTGTGACAAGCGCAGAGCACAACTTTAGATTACCGAAGGTAATAGAAATTTGTGTTCTGTACGAGCAGTCCCACCAAAAATTGAAAAAAAAACTGAAAAAGTGCATTAGTAAAGTACTAGTTTTTCAATTTATTTATGATCTTTTTCACCATCTCATATTATTAATTGTTAAAATTGACAGGGACATTTTTGCCAAAAACATATTTTACCGACTATTTGGCTAAAAAAAAAAAAAACTTTAAAGGGCCACTTTTTCCTAAAATAAGAGACTTTTTTTCCCGCTCTCTACCTATGAGATAGGATGCAAACCTCTAACCCCTTGCAGAAAAGGCAGAAATTCTACCATTGTGCTTGGGCCCAGAGGCTTCGTTTTATTTTTATTTAAGGGTCTTTTTCGGCATCTCTGGCCGTTTAGACCGCGTCCCTATTTATTTATTTTTATTTTTTTTTTTTAACACTCACACTTTTTTCTCACATTTTTTCTCACATTCACACACACATTCACACAGTCTTTTCGGCAACTCAGGCCATATAAGACTTTTTACGATATCCGTTATTGATAAATGGGGTCCAGGCATTTTATTTAAGCCATTTGGTATCCAATTGGCTTAAATAAAATCATCGGACTGCCTGGGGTACGAACCCGCGACGTTTGGTATATGAGGTTAGCACGCTAACCTCTACGCCATGCCCCGAGGACCCCTATTTATTTAAATTGATTGGAAGGTAACCAATTGAATTTAAATAAATTTTTGTCGCATTTCATGGGACGGGATGCGATTTTCGGTGGGGGCGGTTGGTTAGAAGACTCTATTTACAGGAGGCCTTCACTGGGGGATGAACATTTTTACTTTCTCTTACCTATGTATATATGTAATATATATATAGAGAGAAAGTATTGGATTCATGTCAAAAATTCGATGTCGAGATTTTGATGGATCTTCACGTTTTGAGGTCCCCTGAATCCAAAAAAGTGATTTTCGCGACATGGTCTGTCTGTGGGTGGGTGGGTGGGTGGGTGGGTGTGTGTGTGTGTCTGTGTTCAATTTTAAGCATGAAGGAATTGAGCTACGAGGTTAAAATTTTATATTTAAGTTAAACACCCCCCGGGACCGGAAAAATAAGCTTTTAATCAAAATCGGCCAAAGAGTACTAGTACTTTACTGATGTACTTTTTCAGTTTTTTTCGATTTTCTCAAAAATCGCTCTAACGATTTTGATTAAAATTCAAAAATCAATTATTTTTTAGATGCTCTTTCAAATGTATATTCTCGTTTTGCCCTCAAAATTGTTTGAAGCACACTTTACTCTTGTGCTTCATAGGAAAGAAGGAGAAATGGTTGCCATGGTAACAAAATATAAATATTTTCCCATACTTATAAATTTTACATCCGAATTCAAATATTCCCTACTGCCGGGGACTAAATACATGTCGACACAAAAAATCTGGTGTGACAAGCACAGTACACAACTTTCGATTACCGAAGGTAAGAGAAAGTTGTGTGCTGTGCGCCAGTCACACCAGATTTTTTAAATATGCTGTGCGAAGTTACACCAGATTTTTTTTCATTTTAATTATTATAATTATAAAGATAACTAAGTTTAATTTTAAACTGGTAACCGTTGGCTCTAGTTGAAACATTATGATTTAATAAGAGAATTAAATTCAAGTATGATACACACATGTTCCAATGATTTATTTATTTAACATTAACACCTTATACGTATTTCGACACATGCATACGTATGTAATTCAATTCCGATGATGAGACATATGGTGTCGAAATACGTATAAGGTGTTAATGTTAAATAAATAAATCATTGAAACTAAAAAAACCTTGTGTATCACACTTGAATTTAATTCTGTTATTAAATAACTAAGTTTATTCTAACTAATGATTATTTAATTAGGTTTGGAATATTTTATTTGATCTCAAATACCGATAACAATCATTAACTTAGAATATAATTTTTTATAATTAACAGTAAAAAAATATCTACTGTAGGAGCAACAATACTCAAAAAATGGTTTTCGTGCATTCGTTGAAGTTTTGGCAATAAACAACATGATTCACAGGATTATGCACATTTCGCGTTTCCAATCTCTATATAATAAGATAATTACGCAACCTAAATTTATTTCTGTAAGAAGTGAATTCCCCTTCACAAATCACTTTGCTCTCTTTATCTTATTGGAACATTTGTGAGTTATCTGAAGAAATAATTAGCCCTTTCTCCTTTTTGCACTTTTTTCTCTTTCTTCTCTCCTTTTTTTGTCTAACTGGATTAAGTTATGCGAGTGTTGTGAGTGGTGCCCGTAATGATACAAACATGCTACAATCTATAATTCCGTGGCTGATTGGTCGAGCAGTCAATCCTTTTATTATTGCATCAGCATGTGGAATCGTAATTAATGAGGTAAATCAACGAAATTTCATATATATGTGTTTAAAGTAATTTGAACCATTCATACATAAAAATAATTTAATTTGTTTTTCAATTGAAAAATAAAGAAAAAATAATTTTTTCCACTTCAGCTCCCTTTTGGAAAGAAAAGATCCCGTGTAATCTAGTTGATGATTTAATTTATTCTTGGTTATGATTATTTAATAAGGTTTAGTCAATTTTTTTTAAATCTCAAATATGCCTTTAGATTACAATCATTACCTAGAATATAAATTTTTCATAAATATTAGTAATAATTCTACTGAGGTAACAACACTCAATCTAATTGATAATTAAATTTATTCTTACTTATGATTATTTAATAAGGGTTTTAAAATTTTGTTTGATCTCAAATAAAGATAAGCGTCTTTAACCTAGACTATATTTTTTATAATTAACAGTAATATATCTACTGTAGGAGCAACAACACTCAAAAAATGGATTTCGTGCATTCCATAAGGTTTTCGCAATACGTGACATGTGTAACAGGGCTATGTACATTTCGCGTTTCCAAAGATGGGATAATTACGCAACCTAAATTCGGTATCGTATGGAGTTTAATTTGGATTATTTCAAGAATATCTATCGAAACATATTTTTTTGTAGAAACATTCCACAATAAAGAAATAGAAATTGAGCTGTTTCCTATGATAGAACTAATTTTGTCTATCTTTGATGGTTCAATTGAATTTCTTGTATTTATATATTTTTTTCTAAAAAGTTTTAAATTAGTTAAACTTTTGAGAATAGTAAATGAATTCCAACCGTGTTTAAATTATCGGGAAAATTTTTATATTAAATAAATATATTTTCCCTGTATATTTATTAATAATGGTTATGATAGTTGACACTACCAGCTGTTATTAATTCAGAAATTTCTTTCTATTCATTCATTTACTTCGCCATTTGTGATATTACTTTGCATGTAATTATTCTAATGTTTGTAAACTTAACGTATTTTATAAATTTACAATTGCAAAATTTAAATACGAAATTAATCAATGATGATTTGATATATGATTCAAATTTGTTTAAAACTCGATTATTTTCTGTAAGAAGTGGTTTCCCTTCCCAAATCACTCTGCACTCGTCAACTTATTGGAACATTTGTCAGATATCTGAAGAAATAAATAGCATTTTCTCTTTTTTGAATTTTATCATCTTTTTTGACTCATTTTTATGTGTAACTGGATTAACCTATTTGAGTGTTGTTGTGAGCTTTGCCAATAATGAAACAAAAACTGCTGGAAAGTTCAATATCATGGGTGGTTTGTCGAACTATTTAATCCTATAATTATTTCAGCAGCATGTGAATCAACAATCAATGAGGTAAAATAAAAATTCCTTTAAGCGGTCCGCACACTGGGTAACATGAAAGCAACGCAACATTAATGTTTAATCAGCGTGCGGGTCCTCATTCCTTTACAAGAGGCAAGATCGCTGATCTGAAGCACAGGTATCATTTATTTAAGAATATATTGCTTTTTATTTTAAGGAAAAGGTAAGAGATACGATGGAAGATAGAAAACAGTCTTGATCAGGAAAAATAACATTTTATAAAACAACATAAATAACAACACAACACAAACGTCAAACATCAATATTGACAATCACTCATATATCACATCCTCCTTTCTTTTATAATTTCACTGAATATTTCTTTGTAGGTCTTACAATTCTTCCATATCTTGTTCTATAATATGAACACTCTCCTCTCTGGAACTATAGCAGGTGTTTTTTGTTCTTCTTAATTTTCTTCTGCTTCTTTTCCCTCTTCATTTTCCTCGGCTTCTTTTTCTTCTCATTTTCTTCTTCATTCTTTCTTTTATGATATTCCAAACCTTCTGATATTTTTTCTTGATTTTCTCAAACACTCCAATTCTCGCTTCCATCAACGGCACTTTTTTATTCCCTTTTCTAAAATCGCCTACCGGGATCAAAAAACATCTGTTTCTTCGTATTTTTTCTCTCCAACTTTAATTATATAAGATCGAGGTTCTTTTGCTTCTGATAAAACGATACCATATTTCTTTAAATCGAATATCCTCACCATTTGATCATGTTCCAACTTGGGTAGCTCTTTTGCTCTATTCCTTTTATTATAATATAAAACTCTTGTTTATTTTTAATCTCCAAATCTTTCTTCTAAAATCATTTATAAAATGCCATTTCGGCCTCAATTCTTTTGGCAAAAGAGCTAATCTTGTTCTATTCTTCCTTCCAAAAAATAACTCTGACGGAGAAAATCTGCATTCCAAACGAGTTCCCCGAAATTTTTTTTTTGGAAAATTGTGGAGCCAAATGGAAGCCTGTTGTAATAAAGGGCGTTATAAATGTCGTTAATTTTGCGCTTTTTTCATTCAATGGGATTTGCCAAAATTCAGAATTAGCATCGAGTTTAGTATCAATAATTCTTGACAAACACTCATTCACCGAAGGAAGGACATGCCGTTCTCTTTTATTTAACATCGTGAAATCAGCACATATCCGGACATCTTTATTTGGTTTTGGAACGATCACGATTGGAGCACGTCAATCCGTTGGTTCCGCCACGGGAGAAATTACCTTTTCTTTGACCATTCTTTCAATTTCAGCCTTTGTCTTTTCATATAAAGCGAATGGAATTTTTCGAGGAGCTGAAATAGGATATGGTTTCGAATCTTTTTCAAGACTGATCCTATAAGAACATTTCATAAGTCCTAAACCTGAAAACAAATCTTGATAAGTATCTTCAACCTCATTAATATATTCATCAATAGACTCAATCCACGTTAACATTTTCAAATGTTGAATTGCGGGTCTGCCTAAAAGTGCATGCACTACATCTGAGGAAATATATATTTCTTCTAATGAGACATTATTCTTCCATCTTAACCATACCTTAATTACTCCCTTAACCTTGAGCTCTTGCCCTCCAGCTGAATATAACCTCTTTAGAGATGGATAAAGTTTAAGATTAGAGAAATCCTTCTCATATATTTCAAATGGTAAAACCGTGGAGTCAGCTGCAGTATCTATTTTAAATTTTATTTTAATTTTATCGATAAAAATATCTACAACCCAAAGAGATAATTTCTGTCTACTTTCTTCAATATGGCTAATATATAAATTATTATCTTCATTCGAAGAATTATATAACTTCTTTAATAAAGTTTTTCTTTTTACAACAACGGGACTAATGCCCCTTTAATTTGCAATTTAAAACAAGTACTATCCAGGACTGGGCATTCTTCTTTTGAAGAATGGTCCTGTGGCCTTCCACATCTCATACATTTTGAAAAATTTTTTAAATTATTAATTTTTAACTTCATCCACTTCGCCCGTAATGTTTGCTTCCCCTCCTCTCACGATATATTGTTGTGACAAAACATGTTTAGAAAGTCTTACTTTCTGAATCACCATTTTAAGGGTCAAATCAGGAATCATTTGCAAACGTTCCGATAAACCTTTATCTAATATCCCAATAACAATTCGATCTCTAATGTTCTCCTCCCTCATGGTTTTAAATTCACAATACACTGCCAATCGAGAAACATCAGTAATAAAATTATCAACGGTTCCCCTTCTTTCTGACATCTTTTGTAAAATCTTGCCCTTTCAAGAATAATATTTTTCTTGGGAATAAAATAATTAGATAATTTCTCCTTAACTTTCTCATATTTTAAATTATCAAAATTTGATATATTTAATGAAATTAAAACATTCTGTATTTCAGGCCACATTATATATAATAATTATTTATTTGAATAAAATCAGCTTTTTTATCTGTTCTGTAAATATTCGGTACCTTTCCCAATGTTGGAACTAATTAGTCCAGGAAGAAGGGTTTGAAAAGTTGAACGAATTTGGTGGCATAATATTCATATTATTATTATTCATTGTGGCTCACTTCTGACACCATGTAAGAGATACGACGGAAGATAGAAAACAGTCTTAATCACGAAAAAATAACATTTCATAAAACAACATAAATAACAACACAACACAAACGTCAAACATCAATATTGACAATCACTCATCCATTCATTTACAACAAGGGATTGATATCATATTGCTGTTTCGTTGCTTTCATATTGTCTAGTGTGTGAACATCCATAGTCTAATCTTTTTTTTTTTGTTAATCTTCAGAATAAAGTGCCAAGCTCCCGCACAGGCTGACTAGTTCACTCTTTTGACATTAACTAACATTACATAACCGTTATTACGAATAATATATATATTGGGATCCAGGGATTCTTATTTAAGCCATTTGGTAATAATTTAATCTTTATCAGCAAGTGTTTTACAATTAATTAAACTCAGCGTTACTCTTCCACTACTTCAAAAGAAAAAAATGACAAAAAGTACTTTTTCCACCACTTGTTACGGACTGCAGAGGAAACATGATTTTTTTATATAAGAAGAATTTTGTCCACGTCTACCCCCTACTTATAAAAAAAAAATCCCGTGCAATGTTTATACAATGATGAGATCTAATTGATAATTAAATATATTCTTGCTTATGATTATTTTATAAGGTTTGGAAATATTGTTTGATCTTAAATAAAAAAAAAATAAAATAGATAACAATTACCTAGACAATTTTTTATAATTAACAGATCCCTGCTATAGATCAACACTCCAAAAATGTAATTCGTGCATTCAAATCATAAATTCTTTAGATGACTAGTTTTTAAAACTTTTTCCTCGGGGGGAAATCTCCCGCCTTTTCTCCTTTTGAACTTTTTTTTCTCTCTTCTCTTCTTTTTTTTGTCTAACTGGATTGAGTTATGTGAGTGTTGTGAGTGGTGCCCGTAATGATACAGATATGCTACAATCTATAAATCCGAGGCAGATTGGTCGAGCAGTCAATCCTTTTATTATTGCATCAGCATGTGGATTCGCAATTAATGAGGTAAATCAACGAAATTTCTTTATATATGTGTTTATCAGAACTAAAGAAATTTGAACCACTAATACATAAAAATCATTTAATTTGTTTTTCAATTGAAAGATAAAGAAAAAAATAATTTTTTCCACTTCTGCTCCCTTTTTAGAAAGAAAAGATCCCATGTAATGTTTATAACTAGTTGATGATTTAATTTATTCTTGGTTATGATTATTTAATAAGGTTTGGTCAATTTTTTTTTTATCTCAAATATGCCTTTAGATTACAATCATTATCTAGAATATATTTTTTCATAAAAATTAGTAATATTTCTACTGAGGTAACAACACTCAATCTAATTGATAATTGGATTGATTCTTGCATATGATTATTTTATAAAGTTTGGAAATATTTTTTGATCTTAAATACAGATAACAATTACCCAGACTATATATATATTTTTTTTTAATAAGTAACAGTTAAATTCCCTACTATAGGAACAACAACACTCAAAAAATGGATTTCGTGCATTCCATGAGGTTTTCGCAATACGTGACATGTGTAACAGGGCTATGTCCATTTCGCGTTTCCAAAGCTAGGATAATTACTATACCTAAATTGGGTTTCATATGGAGTTTAATTTGTAACATTTCAAGAATATCACTGAGTATAAATTTTATTATAGGCCTATTTATCAATAAAGAAATAGAAATTGAGCTGTTTCCTATGATAGAAATAATTTTGAATTTCTGTGATGGTTTAATTCAATTATTTGTTTTTATATATTTCTTTCTAAAAAGTTTTAAATTAGTTAAACTTTTGAAGATACTAAATGAATTCCAACCGCGATTAAATTATCGTAAAATTTTTATATTAAATAATTATATATTTCCAGTATATTTATTAATAATAGTTATTATAATGACACTACCAGAAATTATTAATTCAGAAGTATCTTTCAAATCGTTCTTTACCTGCGCCTTTTGTGATCTGTCTGTGTTTATAATCATTATAATGTTTGTAAATTTAACGTATTTTATAAAATTGCAATTGCAAAATTTAAATACGAAATTAATCTGTGAAGATTTGATTACTGACTCAAATCTGATTAAAACTCGATTCATTTCTGTAAGAAGTGGTTTCCCTTCACAAATCACTCTGCACTCGTCAACGTATTGGAACCTTTGTCAGATATCTGAAGAAATAAATAGCATCTTTTCTTGTTTGAATTTTATCATCTTTTTTAACACCTTTTATGATATAACCGGATTAACTTATATGAGTGTTGTTGAGGCCTTTGCCAATAATGAATACAAAACCCTTGAAACTTCAATACCCTGGTTGATTTGTCAACTATTTAATCCCATAATTATTTCAACAGTATGTGAATTTACAATTAATGAGGTAAATCTACAAAATTTCTTTAGACTGCCCGCACACTGGGCAACATGAAAGCAACGCAATCTTAAATCAGTGTGCGGGTTCTCATTTTTTTTTTAACACTCACTCTTTTTTACAACGCTTTTATTAACTTGCTTTCCTTTTTTTCCGACAAATCTGCAAATCGAAAATACGACCACTTCTACTTATTGTAGAGCTTTGAAATTTTATACACCTATGTAAGTCACGTGACAATGCAATATTTGATATGTCTCATCTTTGTAGGCCAATTAATTACAAAATGGCGGACAATCAAATAAAGTGGGGGTAAAATTTTATAATCAAAATTTCTCCTATTTATAATTAAGTTAGAGTTTTGAGCATTGTCAGAGGTGTTAAATAGACTTTGCACTACAAAATGTGTTATTCAAAATTATTAAAAATTAAAAAAATTCAAAATGGCGGCCGATTAATCACATTTCCATTGTTTGGCCAGACAAAGTTAGTAATCGAAATTACCACCAGTTATAGTTAATCTAGAGCTTTGAAATTTTATAGCCATATGTAACTCGCGTGACAATGCAAGATTTGATGTGTCTCATCTTTGTATGTCATATAATTTCAAAATGGCGGCCGATCAAAAAAAAGTGGAGGTGGCATTTATAATCAAAAATTATCTTCTTTTAAAATACAAATTGTCTTATTGTATCTCTTATTTGTATATAATTCATACGTATTAATATTTTATTACAAAAACTAAAAAAGAGTTAAATAAAATAATAAAAAAAAAAAACAACGCTTTTATAAATGTACTAAAAAGAGAAAAATAATTATGTATAACTTCATTAAAATTTTATTAAAAATTAATATATGTTACTAAAAATAAAAGCGTTGGGCGCGCAAATTAACAATCTCGTGCAATTTCTATTGTAGAGGATACACTAACCTTAATTCACCGATACATGAATAAAAAAAAAAAAAAATTAATCTAACTGGTACATTTGAGTCACTTTTCAAACTGTTTTGCCTAACCGCCTATGGTATACTATATGACATGTATTGTAATGGTGCCGATGGCCAAGGGCTAAAGGCCGGAACAATAGAAAACAAAAAAATCTGGTGTGACTGGCGCACAGCACACAACTTTCTCTTACCTTCGGTAATCGAAAGTTATGTTCTGTGCTTGTCACACCAGATTTTTTGTGTCGACATGTATTTAGTTTCCGACAGTAGGGTACAATTGAATTCAAGATGTAAAATTTATAAGTATGGGAAAATATTTATATTTTGTTACCATGGCAACCATTTCACCTATCTTCCCTATGAAATACAAGAGTAAAGTGGTCTTCAGAAGATTTCAATTGCAAAATGAGAATATACATTTGAAAGAGCATCTAAAAAATAATTGATTTTTGAATTTTAAAAAAAATCGTTGGAGCAAATTTTGAGAAAATCGAAAAAAACTGAAAAAGTACATCAGTAAAGTACTAGTACTCTTTGGCCGATTTTGATTAAAAGCTTATTTTTCCGCTCCCGGGGGGTGTTTAACTAAAATATAAAATTTCAACCTCGTAGCTCAATTCCTTCATGCTTAAAATTGAACACACACACACACACACACACACACACACCCAACCACCCACCCACCCACCCACCCATCCACACACAGACAGACCATGTCGCGAAAACCACTTTTTTGGATTCAGGGGACCTCAAAACGTGAAGATCCATCAAAATCTCGACATCGAATTTTTGACATGAATCCAATACTTTCTCTCTATATATATATTACATATATACATAGGTAAGAGAAAGTAAAAAGTAATGGTTAATTCCAGGAGGAGTGGCTGAATGTATATTGAGTAGCGAGGGTATCCAGGCAGCCAGAAAAACAATAAAGAAAATTAAATTTGTCTTTATTTATTTCATATATTTTTGTCTACGTTTCGGCCGATATTCCGGCCTTCATCAGGACAAATGTTATTTGCCTCGAGCTTATACAGGCCCTTGGCAACTCCTGACAATGTGTTTGAGTGAACATTCGTCGGATGGCATGACTTCTGGTTCAATAGTGAAAAACAAAAAAAAAAAAAACCGCCTATGGTATTAAAATGTATTCATAAAACATATAATAGGCCTATTTATACAATTAAAATTTGCAAATCCCGCGCCCAATGCTTTTAGTTTTAGTAACATATATTAATTTTTAATAAAATATTAAAGAAGTTATACAATACATACATAATTATTTTTCTCTTTTTTAGTACATTTATAAAAACGTTGTTTTTAAATTTTTTTTTAATATTATTTCCCTTTCGTGGAAATCATTTTACCTTTTTTGGGAAAGCTAAATTTTTTCGCCCCTTTTTTCGCTTGGAGGAAAATTTTTTTCTCCTTCATGTGGAAATCATTTGAACTTTTTTTTGTGAGCGAGTCTTATCCCATCTTTTCAAACTCAGGGTTCGGCCGGTCAAAAGGTTCGGCTAGTTGTTGGCCGAATCCGAAACCAGGATTTTTGGCCGAAACCGAATATTCGGTCGGTTTCTAAAAATTATATATGGTATATATTTTCCTATTCTATAAAAATCAAATTCGCGCTTCCAAAGATAAGATAATTACGCAACCTAAATTTATTTCTGTAAGAAGAGAATTTCCTTCACAAATCACTTTGCTCTCTTCATCTTAATGGAACATCTGTGATTTATCTGAAGAAATAAATAGCCTTTTCTTCTTTTTGCACTTTTTTTCTCTCTCTTCTCTCCTTTTTTTGTCTAACTGGATTAAGTTATGCGAGTGTTGTGAGTGGTGCCCGTAATGATACAGATATGCTACAATCTATAATTCCGTGGCTGATTGGTCGAGCAGTCAATCCTTTTATTATTGCATCAGCATGTGGAATCGTAATTAATGAGGTATTTCAACGAAATTTCTTTATATATGTGTTTAATGTAATTTGAACCATTCATACATAAAAATCATTTAATTTGTTTTTCAATTGAAAAATAAAGAAAAAAATAATTTTTTCCACTTCAGCTCCCTTTTTGGAAAGAAAAGATCCCGTGTAATGTTTATAACTAGTTGATGATTTAATTTATTCTTGGTTATGATTATTTAATAAGGTTTGGTCAATTTTTTTTTTATCTCAAATATGCCTTTAGATTACAATCATTATCTAGAATATATTTTTTTCATAAAAATTAGTAATATTTCTACTGAGGTAACAACACTCAATCTAATTGATAATTAAATTGATTCTTGCATATGATTATTTTATAAAGTTTGGAAATATTTTTTGATCTTAAATACAGATAACAATTACCCAGACTATATATATTTTTTTTATTAATAAGTAACAGTTAAATTCCCTACTATAGGAACAACAACACTCAAAAAATGGATTTCGTGCATTCCATGAGGTTTTCGCAATACGTGACATGTGTAACAGGGCTATGTCCATTTCGCGTTTCCAAAGCTAGGATAATTACTATACCTAAATTGGGTTTCATATGGAGTTTAATTTGTATTATTTCAAGACTATCACTGAGTATATATTTTGCTATAGACTTATTTATCAATCAACAAATAGAAATTGAGCTGTTTCCTATGATAGAACTAATTTTGAATTTCTGTGATGATTTAATTCAAATATTTGTTTTTATATATTTCTTTCTAAAAAGTTTTAAATTAGTTAAACTTTTGAAGATACTAAATGAATTCCAACCGCGATTAAATTATCGTAAAATTTTTATATTAAATAATTATATATTTCCAGTATATTTATTAATAATAGTTATGATAAATACACTACCAGAAATTATTAATTCAGAAATATCTTTCAAATCGTTCTTTTACTACGCCTTTCTTGATTTGTCTGTGTTTATAATCATTATAATGTTTGTAAATTTAACGTATTTTATAAAATTGCAATTGCAAAATTTAAATACGAAATTAATCTGTGAAGATTTGATTACTGCCTCAAATTTGATTAAAACTCGATTAATTTCTGAAAGAAATGGTTTCTCTTCAGAAATCACTCTGCACTCGTCAACGTATTGGAACCTTTGTCAGATATCTGAAGAAATAAATAGCATCTTTTCTTTTTTGAATTTTATCATCTTTCTTAACACCTTTTGTGGTGTAACCGGATTAATTTATATGAGTGTTGTTGAGGCCTTTACCAATAATGAAACCGAAACCCTTGAAACTTCAATACCCTGGTTGATTTGTCAACTATTTAATCCCATAATTATTTCAACAGTATGTGAATTTACAATTAATGAGGTAAATCTACAAAATTTCTTTAGACGCCCCGCACACTTTTTATTTATTATTATTGGGGGAGCAATAAGTCCTCATCGTGCTCTCATTCATGGGAGATTGCGCTATGAAATTACCGCACCGCCAGTTGGAGATTTGTGGATGAGTGGATATAGATTTTATCAATAATATTATGTAAGAGTAATCAATTTATAAATAGAGAGTCAATAATTAATATTATATATTGTATTATAAAATTATGTGAGCTATTGGGGCTTCTTAGCCCTGGCTTGAATAAAACTTCATTCTTCTTCTTCTTCTTCTTCACACTGGGCTACATGGTTGCAACGCAACCTTAAATCTGCGTGCGGGTTCTCATTTTTTTTTTAACACTCACTCTTTTTTACAACTCTTTTATTAACTTGCTTTCCTTTTGTTCCGACAAATCTGCAAATCGAAAATACGACCACTTCTACTTATTCTAGAGCTTTGAAATTTTATACACCTATGTAAGTCGCGTGACAATTTGATATGTCTCATCTTTGTAGGCCAATTAATTACAAAATGGAGGGCAATCAAATAAAGTGGAGTAAAATTTTATAATCAAAATCAAAAATAATATAAAAAAAAACAACGCTTTTATAAATGTACTAAAAAGAGAAAAATAATTATGTATACCCAGACAGCCTGGAATCTTGCATTAATATTGAAGGAATCTTACATTGCAATATTTAACCTTGCAGGGAATATTGCAGGAACAATGCAGCAACATTGTTGCAATATTCCTATGTCCGCCTCTTTTGTAGCTTGCAGGAATATTGTGGCAATACTGAATGGAATATTGTGGCAATATTACAAAAATATTGCAAGTATTGCAGCAATATTACGCGGATATTGTGAGTATTGCAGCAATATTTCGCGGATATTGTGAGTATTGCAGCAATATTACGGGAATATTCCGGCAATATTGCATGAAATATTGTGGCAATATTGCAGGGTAAAAAAAAACAACTTGTTCATAGAGGGATTTGAACACCAGTTTTTTGCATTTCCAATATTTCCAATGTCTTGATTCCAATATTCGACTCCTTTACTGCCTCGTACGTTTTGCTATATGAAATTTCAACACTTTTTTAAGCTACTTAATTCATATGTAGTAGGCTACTATTAAATTTTTTTTTAAACAAAAAGTCACTTATATATTGCAAAAAAAATAATAATTTATAATATTTAAAATTAATTATTTTTTTTTTTTTTAATTTTTTTCTTTTTTTTTTCTTTTTCGGCATCTAAGGTGATTTAGACCCCATCACTATTTATTTCAAATTATTTGCAGTCAATTCAAATGAAATAAATTTTTCTCGCTGGGGACGGAAAGCGAATCCTGGACCCCAGGCTCAAGAAGCTAGTGTCTTCTCTCTGAGCCACGGGTCATCACGGGCATTAATTAATTAATGCCCCGGGGCCTTCAGGGCTCAAGTAAAAACAAAATTTATTGAAAATTTCTCTTTGAGAGGCTCCGGGGCCCTTGGGGCTCAAGTAAAAACAAAATTTATTGAAAATTTCTCTTTGAGAGGCGCCGGGGCCCTTGGGGCTCAAGTAAAAATGGGAAAATTTAGATAAAAAAAAAGAAAATTTAATGAACATTTCTCTTTGAGAGGCCCTGGGGCCCTTGGGGCTCAAGTAAAAATGGGAAAATTTAGATAAAAAAAAGAAAATTTAATGAACATTTCTCTTTGAGAGGCCCCGGGGCCCTTGGGGCTCAAGTAAAAAACAAAATTTAATTGAAAATTTCTCTTTGAGAGGCTCCGGGGCCCTTGAGGCTCAAGTAAAAACAAAATTTATTGAAAATTTCTCTTTGAGAGGCTCCGGGGCCCTTGGGGCTCAAGTAAAAACAAAATTTAATGAAAATTTCTCTTTGAGAGGCCCCGGGGCCCTCAGGGCTCAAGTAAAAACAAAATTTAATGAAAATTTCTCTTTGAGAGGCCCCGGGGCCCTTGGGGCTCAAGTAAAAACAAAATTTATTGAAAATTTCTCTTTGAGAGGCTCCGGGGCCCTTGGGGCTCAAGTAAAAACAAAATTTATTGAAAATTTCTCTTTGAGAGGCCCCGGGGCCCTCAGGGCTCAAGTAAAAACAAAATTTAATGAAAATTTCTCTTTGAGAGGCCCCGGGGCCCTTGGGGCTCAAGTAAAAATGGGGAAAATTTAGATAAAAAAAAAGAAAATTTAATGAAAATACCCCTTGGGGTTCAGGGATATACGGTATTTTAAAAATGTTTTTTGTATGGAGGAGAGGGATATTTAAAGATGACCCCCCCAAAAAAAAATTCAATATAAGGCCCCCTCTTCTAGTTCCGCCCCAGGCCCCCAACTGCCTCGGTACGCCTCTGACCAGATCGTCTCAACATCAAGACTCATGGCAAGTCATACGACTAACAATCTCATAAGGGAGGTGTTATAGTCATCGTTCTGTCAGTGACTTGTCGTGATGACAGTTGTATGTCAATATTATTGTTGTCAAACAAGACTTATAATTTTCATGTTATGATTTTCATATGTTAATAAAGCTCTTTAAAAGTTCTCCTCCGTGCAATCGAACTCACTCATTCACAACATCATAACAAGGTAAATCTACAAATTTTCTTTAGACGGCCTGCACACTGGGCTACATGAAAGCAACGCAACCTTAAATCAGCGTGCGGGTTCTCATTTTTTTTAACACTCACACTTTTTTCTCATTTGCACTCACACTCACACACAAACACATTCACACAGTCTTTTCGGCAACTCAGGCCATATAAGGCTTTGACGATAACCGTTATTAATTAATATACATATTGGGGGTCCTGGCATTTCTATTTAAGCCATGGGTTCTCATTTTTTTACAAAGGGAGTCAATATCGGTAATTGCAAGTACAGGTATTTGTTTATTTAAGAAAATATTTGCCATTTATAACAATGAAGATGTGGAAAGCTAATTTATTATTAAAATAGTTTTGTACCCCAATATTGTAGAATTTTTGTTCTTTATATATATAATTTAAAATATCTACAACTTATAGAAGCTCTTTTTTTCGGTTTTCGAAAAAATATTTTTTTTTAGATTAATCGCATTAAATAAAAGATATTTTAAAAATATTCGCTTTATATCTTATAGATAACACTAGTCGACAAGGATTTCTTCACAAGACATCTGAGTAATGAACCTAGTTCATTTTTTCCTTCTGAATTCAGATATGTAGTTAGAATTTTTCCATCAGGCACAGTTTTAGAGATAAAGAGAAAAATAGATTTTAATAGAAAATATGCTCTAAAATGGCTTTTATTGAATGTTCAAATTATTTTTAACGCGACACCCCGTAAAAATATGCAGATATTTATAATACATATAAATTTTAAGTTTCAGCCCATTTTGAGGTCATTTAGACGTGCCGCAAACGTCTTAAAATTTAGAAAAATTGAAATTTGCTTTGGTCACCCCTAACACAATTTTAGATATCCCTGAATGGAAAAACATATATTTACGATATTCTATACTTCTTTGGCTTTCTAAAAATCATTCATTCATAAAAATCTGTTAATTATTAACGAAATTATGAACAAAAACGTCACCAAAGAAAAAACACAAGTTCACTCACTGGTCGAAAAAAATGGACTTCAATTGAATTAAAAAGCGAATTCTATCCACGAGAAGCTAATGTATCCTCTCTGAGCAATGGGCACTAACTTTATTAAATATTATTAAAAAAAAAAAAAATATTTCTAGAATCTCATATCTTTCTTTATACTTGTAAAAGAACAAGAAGTCCATTTTTTTCGACCAGTGAGTATATTGTGTTTTTTCATTGGTGACGTTTTTGTTCATAATTTCGTAATGATACAGATACGATACAATCTATAATTCCGTGGCTGATTGGTCGAGCAGTCAATCCTTTTATTATTGCATCAGCATGTGGATTCGCAATTAATGAGGTAAATAAACGAAATTTCTTTATATATGTGTTTGTCAGAATTAAAGAAATTTGAACCACTCATACATAAAAATCATTTAATTTGTTTTTCAATTGAAAAAAAATCTGGTGTGACTGGCGCACAGCACACAACTTTCTCTTACCCTTCGGTAAGAGGAAGTTGTGCACCGTGCTGGTCACACCAGATTTTTTGTGTCGAGATATATTTAGTTTCCGATAGCACCTTAGTTTCAAACTTGCATTTTAAATGTTGACTGCTTCAAATAAACTATGGTTATTTTTCAAAATTTTAATCTCATATTTGGACATTTTATACACAATATAGAATCGTAAATAAATACAAAATTTCATAAGAATTGGAAAAAATGCGTAAAAAGTTCCAAAGGGGACCCCCTTTTGAATCGACATTAACATACAAATCCCTATAGGAAATTAACATTGTTCCTATGCGAAGATAAGGTGGAAAGAGAATTTAAAAGAGTAGAGACAGACGATAATGTTTGCAAGTGAGAGAGAGAATGAATGAATGAATGAAATAAGTATTTATTTGCTCTGAGTTTGTCACTCTTAGAGCATCTTTGAACAGAGAGAGAGAGAGAGATTGAGAGAGAGAGAGATATGTTTTCTCCGAAACAATTAAAGACAGAAATAAAATAAAAATAAATGGGAATTTAAATAATAATTGATTTTTTTTTTTTTTTTTTTTTTTTTTTAAATAAAAAATATTCACACTTTTTTCTCATTCACACTCACACTCACACACACATTCACACAGTCTTTTCGGCAACTTAGGCCATTTAAGACTTTGACGATAACCGTTGTAATTAATATATCAATTTGGGATTCAGGCATTTCTATTTAAGTAATCTGGTATCCAAATGGCTTAAATAAAATCGTCGGACTGCCTGAGTCCGAACCCGCGACGTTTGATAATTGATTTTTAATCTAATAAAAAGAAAAAGATTTAAATTCCGTTACCATGGCAACCATTTCTATTTTTCCTATGAAGAACAAGAGTAAAGTGGTCTTCAGAAGCTTTCAACGGCAAAATGAGAATATACATTTTAAAGAGCATCTAAAAAATAGTTGATTTATGAATTTAAAAAAAAATCCTTGGAGGGAATTTTGAGAAAATCGAAAAAAACTAAAAAAGTACATCAGTAAAGTACTAGTACTTTTTGACAGATTTTGTTCAAAAGCTTATTTTGAGATTCTTCAAAGGTACCTAAGTTAAATATAAAATTTCAATCCGGTAGCTCAATTCCTTCATGCTAAAAATCTGTCCACACACACAGATATACGCACGTACACACACACACACACACACACACACACACACACACAGACAAATTTGCGGGACCCACTTTTTTGGACTCAGGGGACCTCCAAAACATGTATATCCATCAAAATCTCGACATCGAATTTTTGACATGATAGCAATACTTTCTCTCTCTATATATTTCATATAATATATGAATACCCTATATTATAGGGTACGAGAAAGTAATAAAGAAAATTTTTTTTTTCTACACTTCTGCTCCCTTTTTAGAAAGGTAAGATCCCGTGTAATGTTCATACTTTGATGAGATCTAGTTGATGATTTAATTTATTCTTGCATATGATTATTTAATAAGGTTCGGTCAATTTTTTTTTAATCCCAAATATGCCTTTAGATAACAATCATTATCTAGAATATATTTTTTCATAAAAATTAGTAATATTTCTACTGAGGTAACAACACTCAATCTAATTGATAATTTAATTTAATCTTGCTTATGATTATTTTATAAGGTTTGGAAATATTTTTTGATCTTAAATACAGATAACAATTACCCAGACTATATATTTTTTTATAAGTAACAGTTAAGGGATTTACCCTACTATAGGAACAACAACACTCAAAAAATGGATTTCGTGCATTCGATGAGGTTTTGGCAATACGCGACATGTGTAACAGGGCTATGTCCATTTCGCGTTTCCAAAGATAGGATAATTACTCTACCTAAATTGGGTTTCATATGGAGTTTAATTTGTATTATTTCAAGAATATCACTGAATATAAATTTTGTTATAGGCCTATTTATCAATCAAAAAATAAAAATTGAGCTGTTTACTATGATAATACTAATTTTGTCTATCTTTGATGGTATAATTGAATTACTTGTTTTTATATATTTCTTTTTAAAAAGTTTTAAATTAGTTAAACTTTTGAGAGCAGTAAATGAATTCCAACCGCGATTAAATTATCGTAAAATTTTTTATATTAAATAATTATATATTTCCAGTATATTTATTAATAATGCTTATGATATTGATACTACCAGAAGTTATTGAGTCAGGAATATCTTTCTATTCATTCCTTTACTGCGCCTTTTGTGATGTAACTTTTCATCTAATTATTTTAATGTTTGTAAATTTAACGTATTTTATAAAATTGCAATTTGAAAATTTAAATAAGAAATTAATCAATGATGATTTGATTACTGCCTCAAATTTGATTAAAACTCGATTCATTTCTGTAAGAAGTGGTTTCCCTTCACAAATCACTCTGCACTCGTCAACGTATTGGAACATTTGTCAGATTTCTGAAGAAATAAATAGCATTTTTCTTTTGTGAATTTTATCATCTTTCTTCACACCTTTTATGGTGTAACCGGATTAACTTATATGAGTGTTGTTGAGGCCTTTGCCAATAATGAAACCGGAACCCTTAAATTTTCAATACCCTGGTTGATTTGTCTACTATTTAATCCCATAATTATTTCAACAATATGTGAATTTACAATTAATGAGGTAAATCTACAAAAATTTCTTTAGACGGCCCGCAGACTGGGCTACATGAAAGCAACGCAACCTTAAATCAGCGTGCGGGTTCTCATTTTTTTTAACACTCACACTTTTTTCTCATTCGCACTCACACTCACACTCACCCACACATGCACACTGTCTTTTCGGCAACACAGGCCATATAAGGCTTTGACGATAACCATTATTAATTAATATACATATTGGGGTCTAGGCATTTCTATTTAAGCCATGGGTTCTCTTTTGTTTACAAAGGGAGGCAATATCGGTAATTCCTAGTACAGGTACTTGTTTATTTAAGAAAATATTTCCAAATTATAACAATGAAGATGTCGAAAGTTAATTTATAATTAAAATAGCTTTGTACACCAAGATTGTAGAATTTTTGTCCTTTATATATAAAATTATTATCACTCTTAAGCATAGGCGCCGGAACTAGAGGGGGCATGGGTACATTGCCCCCCCCCCTGGCATCCTATAGGAGGGGGCAAAATTTCTTCTTTTATTTCATTTATTTTTAAAAATGATACATTTTTACTTTTGAAAAATAAAATCTTTTAAATTAAAAGAGTAAGAAATTCATTTTTTCCAAAATATTTTATATAGACCCTATTGTATTTCTAATTTCTAACAACATTTTATATTGAATTAAAAGAAGAAAATTAAAAATATTGATTTCCTTATAATAGTATAAATATAGACAAAAAAATTTTTGATAAAATCACTAACAAATTTTTTAAAATTTTAATTTTATTAAAATTGTGATTTTATTTAAAATTTTTAAAGCTTTATAGTAGATTTGTTTTTATTTTATACTATTTGAACATATTAAATTATTTTGATTTTCTAAAAAAATTTTTTTGCCCCCCCCCCTGATTCAAATTCGTTTCGGCGCCCCTGCTCTTAAGGTCTCGGGGTGCTAATTTTGGGAGATTCCAGTGGCCACAATTTTGAAGCTTTCGACCTCAATTTTTTCAAAATTAGAACTATTTAAAATTATGTAAGCGAGGTGAATAGCTGAATCAATATGTAGAAGGATGAGTAAAAAGGCAAAGCAGCTATTATTATTATTTCTTTAGTGGTATCAAACCCACAGCGACGTTTTGGTCGACTATGCGACCATCTTCATGGTTATAATGGAGTATATAAAGACAACATCAATAGGTTATACAAAAAAAAAAAAAAAAAAAAAAAAAAAAATTCAAGACATTAAGATACAATACGCTATAAATACCTAGGGTTATGTCAATAGTATCCCTTTAAGTTCTTTAATAGACATTAATTTATAATTTACGATCTATTACAATTATATTCAACGCCAGTCAAAATCAATATAAAATTTTCTAATTCATTTATGCAGCTTATATACTTTGCCAACATATTAATAGTTTTTAATAATAAATTTCTGGTAATTATATTTTGGGAATTTATTAAAAACTAGTTGGATGTTCAACTTGGAGGAATTATCTAAAGTGCTAAGTGTACATTGCCTTTCATTTTTGTTTCGTACGATTCTCCATTCGTTTAGAACAGGGGGTCGATATCATATTTCTGTTTCGTTGCTTTCATATTGTCTTGTGTGTGAACAGCCTTAGTTTAATTTTGTTTGTACGTTTATCATCACTTGTTTTTCAATTAAGTGGCCGGAGATTCTTTTTTTAATTTATTTGTATGACTATGTAAGTATATTTTAAAATTCTCTTAAACTTTTACTCTGATGCAATCTCTTAAACATCAAGAAAAAAATGTACTGCCCCCCCCCCCCTTTATAGGAACATGATTTTTTTATATAAGAATTTTTCACGTTCACATAATTTTATGATGAAAAATCTACCCCCCCCCAGTTTTTATATTCAGTATCTTATATTTTAGATCATAAAGATATCAAAAATTCAAAGAAATCTAAATGTGCGTAAGTATATACCAGGTGTGTGTGTGTGTGTGTGTGTAGCTTTTAATTTTGCATATATCACTGATACTTTTCATTGAATTAGGGTGAGGTTTCACAAACTTATAGTCCTAATGATCATAAGAAGTTATTAAAAATAGGAGTTAATCTGGAAATTATTATCGCTAACCAC
>JAKCPI010009629.1:0-22487 GCA_023213315.1 Euborellia annulipes
GTTTCTCGAAATGTAAAGGAATTTGATCGGGTAATATTGCGGAATTCACACAATGTTTTATCAACGAAATTTTAGCAAATTTAATCCACTACAACTTTCTATTGTACTATAGTTTAGTTTACGAGATGTAAGTAAAACCAAATAAAGTTAAAATATTTTGAATATTTTGTACCCCCTCCCTTTTAATTATTAAAATTAAATCTATCAAATTTTATAACAAAAAAATTTATAATGTCCTCTTTTTAATAGATTTTAAATTTAACAAAAAAAAAAAAAAAACTTTTTTTTTGCTAAAGATTCAAAAAAGTGTCCATTTTGACCAAATGTTTGACCTGTCACCCTTAAGCACATTTAAAGACCTTCCTTTCAATAAACTAATAATTTGTTGTCATTATATTATTTGGTATTATTAGAGCGAAAGTGAAAAAAAGAGGAATAGAAATAGAGAGAGAGAGAAAAAGGGATATTTAAAAGGCCATATATTGTAAAAAAAAAACTGTCAACTGTAGGCGCCAGGCGGGATAAAGAACTATAAGTTGTGGGTGTCCGAGGATCCATATGCAAACTTTACTGCCTTCTCATTATCTTATGTTCTCAGACATAAATCTTAAGCCGGCGCCAAAGACAAGGGTCAGGGGTCATCCGAGTAAGAGAGTAGTGGAGTGGGTATTCGTAAAACCCCTCGTCAATAAACTATTTTTCATAGAGATTGTTTTGTTTGTTTTCAAATGCAAATATATAGAGAAATCTGCCAAGATGTGCCGATTTTATTAATAATGACGAGCGGTAAAAATGTCTCTTATTTTCCGGAAAAAAAGTCGCATTAAAAGTCTATTGATAAAAAAGTCTGTTTTTGGCTTAAAAATAAAAAAAGACGATCTCAGATTTTAACAATTAATAAATAGGAGAAAGTAAAAGAAATAGATAGATTATCTTTTCGATAACCGAAATATGGCAGAGTTCAATTAAATAAATAAAATTTAATTACATTAGTACAAAAATGTAAACATCTGGTGTGACAAGCACAGAGCACCGAACTTTCTATTACCTTCGGTATGTGAAAGTTGTCTGCTGGTGCTTGTCACTCCAGGAAATCTCGGGATTGGTGACCTCGAGCAATCAGGGTGGGAACATCCCTCGGTAGCCATCGGTATAATGTAATTTAAAAAAAAAATTAAAAGTCATACCCTTTTGGATACCAGATGGCTTAAATAGAAATGCATGAACCCCAAATTGATATATTAATACAACGGTTATCGTCAAAGTCTTATATGGCCTAAGTTGCCGAAAAGACTGTATGAATGTGTGTATGAGTGTGAGTGTGAATGAGAAAAAAGTGTGAATGTTTCTCTTTTTTTATATAAAAAAAAAGTCATACCCTAAATGGCCTCAGTAGCCGAAAATGCAAAATTTAAAAAAGGATATTATATTAAAAAAAGTCTCTGAAGAGCAAAAAGCGCCAAAAAAGTCTCAAGTCCTTTTTTGAAAATCTCAAAAAACGTTTCTTTTTATGAGATCGGTGGAATATCAGGAAAAATCTCAAAATTTACAAAAGACGAAAGACTTTTTTCCGTTCTCTAATGATGACAAATATAATCATATTATATAATATAATTATTTCATCTAATCAACGACTGTAGTATAACAAAAGATCTTTTGGGACTGGTCGCACAGCCCACAACTTTCTCTTATTATATTTTGTTACCATGGCAACCATTTCTCCTATCTTTCCTATGAAGTACAAGAGTAAAGTGGCCTTTAGACAATTTGAGAGCAAAATGAGAATATACATTCTAAAGAGCATCTAAAAAAAAATTGATTTTTGAATTTTAATCATCGTTAGAGCGAATTTTGATAAAATCGAAAAAACCCCCCGAAAAAGAACCTCAGTAAAGTACTAGTATTCTTTGGGCGATTTTGATCAAAAGCTTCGTGTCAGGTCGAGCGGCGTAACTAGCCTTTGAGAGCGGAGGGGGCGAAGCTCAACAGGGACGCCGTTTTTCGTTCGACCTTTTTTTTTTATCTCGTTCGGGCTTTTTTTTGTAATTTTTTTCCGGACGAATTTATTATGAAATTTCAAAAAAAAAGCCCTAAATTTTGGGAAAAATCAGCTTAATGCTCCTAAGGGCGGGGGGGGGCGAGGACCCCCTTCGCCCCCACCTGGATACGCTACTGATATTAACATATATATAGAGGTAAGAGAAAGTAAAAAAATTGTAATTATAAAGCCTCTATATACATTATTTATTATTTTTGGAATTAAATTCATTTAAAATAGTAGAATTCAAGTTGTAATATAATTTTAAAAGAAAACAATCAATTTTTTTTAGACAATCAATGGAAAGAAATATGATAAAATCACATTCGCTGGGCCGTAGGGCGCCTATGCCGGTTTCGGGGGGCGCCAAGGGCTCGATGCGCTCGGGGCGGGGCTCGCCCCTCGCCCCCACCTAGTTACGCCACTGATCAGGTCCCAGGGGGGTACCTAACTTAAATATAAAATTTCAACCTCATAGCTCTTTTCGTTCTTGAGATATTTTGTTCACAGACAGACATAACATGTCGCGAAAACCACTTTTTTGGATTCAGGGGACGTGTATCCATCGAAATCAGGGCATTGAATTTTTGACATGAAACCAACCAACTTTCTCTCTTTATATATTAACATATATAGAGGTAGGAGAAAGTAAAATCAGCATTAGCTCGAATAACTTGAGGCCGCCTTTCACGTATTCACAAGAGCAGATGATAATCACTATTTAACAAAATTCAAGATTTGTAAAGTGGTTTTTTAATTACAATTTCATAGAGAGCCACTGAAAAAGCATAGATGAAGCATTCATTATAAACAATAGGCTTACTTGCGTTCTAGTTTGAGTTGGAATAGTCCCAGAGCATTCCGATGCAGTAATTTGATAAAAATTAAATAAATGCGGTAGAAAAAGTGCAGCCTCGGAAAAAGGAGATTAGATTTTAGGGTTTGTAAACGTCCTTTTTTCACAAGAATTGAACAATCTAAAAAATATAAAATATGATTAGTTATTTAATCTAATATTTCTTTCAGGTTTGATTAAAATTTTAAAATTAATATAATTTTTTTTGTCTTTACAGCATCTTAGAACAATTAGACTTTATCCAATAATTATATTAAAGTAAAATAAATTTATGCTGGGACGATTGAATCAAGGTTATGGAGAAGAAACAACCAGCGAATTATTTCCACGTCAAAATAATTTATTTGCATTGAATAATTATATTAATTGCAATACAATTAATTGCATTGAATAATTATATTAATTATGATGGAGTCCAGGTTTATTTATGTATACGATTTGGTACCCAATGATTAAAAAAATATGATGTGACTGGTCGCACAGCACACAACTTTCTCTTGCATTCGCTAATCGAAAGTTGTGTTCTGTGCTTGTCTCACCAATTTTTTGTGTCGACATATATTTAGTTTCCAACAGCACGGTACATTCGATTTTCAAGATGTAAAATTTATAAGTATGGGAAAATATTTATATTATGTTACCATAGCAACTATTTCCCTTATCTTTCCTATAAAGCTCAAAGAGTAAAGTGGTCTTCAGAAGATTTCAATGGCAAAATGAGAATATACATTTTAAAGGGCATCTAAAAAAATAATTGATTTTTGAATTTTAATCAAAATTGTTGGAGCGAATTTTGAGAAAATCGAAAAAAAACTGAAGAAGTGCATTAGTAAAGTACTAGTAGTTTTCGGTCGATTTTGATTAAAAGCTTCGTGTCTCTTCTCAGGAGGGTTTATAATTTAAATATGAAATTTCAACTTCTTAGCTCTTTTCGTTCTTGAGATCCACAGACACACACACAGACAGAGAGACCATGTCGCGAAAACCAATTTTTTTGATTCAGGGGACCTCAAAACGTGAAGATCTATCAACATTTTGACATCGAATTTTTGACATGAATCCAATACTTTCTCTCTCTATAAATTAACATATATAGAGGTAAGAGAAAGTAAAATTCATCAGACCGGGCGGGGGATTTTTGGGGGGGGAAAATTTCTCCCCCCCCCCTAATAAAAACTCTCCCCCCCCCCGCCGCCACCCCCCCCCCCCCCCCTGCCTGGGGTGAGTGGGTGGGATAAATAAAAAATTTTGAATTTCTTTTCAGACAGCCAAGAAGAAAATAATAAGTTTTACTCTTTTTAATAAATGAATACAGTACGGGGAGGATGTCCCCTCTTTTCCCCTGAAACCACAGAAGAAATATTAATTTTTAATCTTAAAAAGTTCTTTATTAAGGCTAATTTGAATTCGGAACTAAAATATAATAAATTATTATTACCCTCATTCAGGGGCGGATTTAGGCATTTGTCGCCCCTAGGCAGTGGATTCGTGCCCCCCCCCCCCTCCTACCACCTCAACACTGAGAACTACCCTAACACGCCGGTGGACGTCTGATTACCTATACCTTTTCAACATAAAATACTTTTCAGTTAGACATACTATGGGTTTTATATAAATTTATTCGTATTTAAATAAGCTAATTTCGCCTCTAAAATTTACAGCCCCAGGCGCGCGCTTAGTCCGCCTCTTCGGAAACATGCTCCTACCCTCATTACCATCCCCGCCTTCACTACGCCACTGCCTCTCCGCTTCAACTATTCAAAATTCCTCCTCCTCAACAAGACTTTCCCTTCCCCTTCACGTACATGTTTATTTTTTTAATTTGTCAAATATTGTTCACGTTCAAATAGGTTAAGTTGACAAATTTTGTCTAACGAGAACTAAGCAAGAGAGGGGCCTAGAGATGGTTAAACTTAAGCTGCAAGAATTTTTTGTATCCTTTAAAATTTACGTATTAATGTGAGGGAGGGTAGAACTTTAAATCCCGAATTTTCTTACTGAGATTTATTTTTTACAAATATGTCATAATTTTCTTTATAAATTCCTATTCACTTGTGGTCGTATATAAAGGACATATTGAGTAAGGTTGTTGATTGAAAAACCACCACTTGAGTACTGGAATGGGCAGGGCCGGTTTTAGGGAATTGAGCGACGCGGGCAAAAGAAATTTTAGTGCTATTTTATACAACAATATACAAATTTGCTACAAATTAAATACAAAATGAAAATTATAATTAAAATTAATAAAGAACAATGTAAAAAAAATGTTTTATTTTTTAATTCGACGCATCTCAAAATTGGCGCCCCGAGCAGTCGCCTGAATTGGGAATGGGTATGGTATGGGAAGAGCTAAATCCATGATGACATATGAGCAGAGCTACTTGGAATGTGTAGAGTCAGGGGAAATGCAAGGGTATTTTTTTTAAATAAAAAATACACTTATTTTATTTATTAGATAAAATATAAAGAATAACATTCCCTTAATAATAATATTGAAAATAAAATAAAAAATAAATATAGTCCTAATTCAGAAAATGAAATGAAAAAATACAGTCTGAGAAAGAAGCAGTTAATTAATGAGAAACAATTAGATATTTTTTTTTTGTTTCAGATTCAAGCACTTATTCCGATTTTTATCATGTAGTTAGTTAAAAAAATCTGGGTGATGGAGAGGGAGATTTAGGAGTGCTGAGTCTAAATCAAAAAACGATTAAGAAGAAAAAGAGAGAAAATATTGAGATAAAAAAAATAGTTTTCAAGGTAATTGTTAACATAAGATTTTTCTTGAAAATCGGAAAAAAAAGGTGCTGAAAATGCGCAACAATTTTATATAAACAAACAAGATTTTTTCATATATGATATTATATGTTAATGAATATGGCTGTCTCCATCTCAAACAGTAAAATCATTTTAAAAAAACGATAGAAATTTAAAATATTTTTGATATTTACAGTGGAGGATTGCCTTTATACTTTGTCGCAATTTTATATACAATTTTGTGAGCTTCCTCATAATGGGGATTTAAATCTTTCTTTACTTTTTCGAACCATCCATTCATTTTTGGACGGCCATCACATGGATCATATCCTGCTATCCCTAAAAAAAAAAGAAAAAAAAAAAAAAAAACACAATATGTTAATATTATAAATCAATTTTAGCTTGGGAGGGCCAGTGTATATTATTTAAGCCATTTGGATACCAAATGAATCAATTAATCAATAATGGAAGGAAAATAAAATAATTACTTGTTTGTTCAATTTCACAGGCTGCAAGAATATCGGCTATCGAAATTTGATTTCCAACAATAAATTCGTTATCTTTTAACCAGATATTTTCTATCTTATCAAGAGAATCTATCATTTTTTCTTTGCATTGTTCCACTCGATGAGGTTTTGCTGGTTCTCCTGTCATTATTGGTTGTAAATACTGAAACAAATAAATTATATTAAAATGAGTATAAAATTTTAGTTATTAATGTTTAGTTTGCCCTCCTAGATCCGACCCTGATCATCAAACTTATATCTAAGTTATATAAAAGACCTCCAGCAAGGTGATTTATTAAATTTACCTTAGTCAGAAAATACATAGAACAAGGTATTCGTAAATCAATATGTTGATATTCTAAGAATTCGTCAACCTTTGCCATTTTTTTACTGTCCTTAGGATACCAATGATCATCAACATTTTTTTCTCTACATAAATATCGCAAAATTGCAACACTAGAAATATAAACTTTATGTTTATAGTGTAATATTGGATAATAAATTATTATTATAATACCTTTCACTTAATTTCAAATCACCATCACTAATTGCAGGAACTCTTCTGAATCGATTAATTTTTTCATACTCTTCAGAAAAATGATCCGCTAAAATTTTTTATTTATTTAATATATAAATTAAATAATTAACAAATAAATTACCTTTTGCTAATCTTATTCCTTTCTCTTCAAAAGGGATAGCACATTTTTTTAAAAAAATATATAGAGCTCTAGAGGGTTGGGACATTAAGTCGTAATATAATTTTAATGACATCTTGTTTATAATATATATATATATATATATATATTATTAATTAAGAGAATATATTAATTAATAAATATGTCAAGGCCGATATTAAATAATACACTCTTATCTATTCAAACGTTATTTATTTCGCAAATGTGATTATGTGTGATGTTATGTCATTTTAGAAAAACGTGTTAATTTAATAATGATCCGCAAGATGGCAATAGCAAGCAGAGCGTTATTTTCAAATACTTTCAAAAAATTAAAAAAATTTAATCAGGAATGCAAGTTGGAAGAAAAGGCAGCCAAAATTTTTTCTTTAAAAATATATTTCACCAAAGCCGAAACGTCAGCTGTTGAAATATATTTTTAAAGAAAAAAATTTTGGCTGCGTTTTCTTCCACCTTTCATTCTTGATACAAATTCCACCAGCCATAAAATACCCTTATACTAAAAAATTCAATCGATTTAATTTAAAAATATTCTGTCAAAATATTTCAATATATTCCGAGTAATAGTTATTTTAGTATGACTCTCAAAAGCTCTCCTGGTTGAGACTCCACTACCACGATGGACAGTACTAGAGGGGTCCCCCCCCCCCCCCAAGAAAAATTGAAACAACCTATGGTGGATCTCTATGATGGAAAATGAACAGAACTACTTCTTGGAATGTATAGAGTCAGGGAAAATGCGCATGGGTATTTTTTTTAATAAAAAATACACTTATATTATTTATTAGATAAAATATAAAGAATAACATTCATTCCCTTCTTGAATAATAATATTAAAAAAAAAATAAAAAAGTAAAATAAATGTAGCCCCTAAATTAGATTATGAAATGAAAAGATACAGTTTGAGAAGGATGCAGTTGAAAAACAATTAGATATTTTTTTATTTTCTTTATAGTTTCAAGCCCTTATTCCGATTTTTATCAAATAGCACTGTGCAACAAAATGAAACTTTTTTTCAGGCCCCGAGATAATTTCTTCAGATTCTTAAGTAAAATGACCTTCTGAATTCAAATATGACCTCCGTTTTCCCCCACCACGTACCGTTTTCGGGGGTAGCCCCCTACTTTTTTCCATCCCTTTTCGTTAATTATAGGGCCATGAATCAAATTTGGAGGGATGAAAAGGAATATTTTAGCCTTAACATTTCTTCAGAAGGTCTAGAGAAGTGAAAAGTTAAAAAACATTAACAATTGGATCCAAGGGGGGGATGTGGGGGAGGATTTTGCCCCTTTAAATGCCAAAAAATCGTTAAAAATGATCGATTTTTTTTTATTTTTTCACAATTTTTTCACTGATTTTCTACATATTCCAGCTGACAGACCCACCTCACCCTTGCTTAAACATCCACCACGTACCGTTTTCGGGGGGACCCCCCTACTTATTTCCACCCCTTTTCGTTAATTATAGGGCCATCTCTTATAGGAGGGAGTTTGACACACGAATATTTAACCTCACTTCTTAAGGAAGGAGTTTATTGAGGAGGTCGAGGGTGATAGTGGTGAAATCAGCAGCCTTTGCCTCAAAGGGGAGAGGGTTGATAGGGGAGGATGTTTGGCCCCTCAAATGCCAAAAAATCTGTTAAAATATCTTATTCAAGATTTAATTAAAAAAATAGATGTCAAGATTTTTCTTAAAAATCGGAAAACGAGCTGAAAATGGCAACAATTTTATATAAAGAAACAAGATTCTTTCATATTATATAGGCTAATGAATATGACTGTCTCCATCTCAAACGGTAGAATCAATTTAAAAAATGATAAAAATTAAATTTTTTTTTGATATTTACACTGGGGGATTGCTTTTATTCTTTGCCGCAATTTTATATACAATTTTGTGAGCTTCCTCATAATGGGGATTTAAATCTTTCTTTATTTTTTCGAACCATCCATTCATTTGTGGACGCCCATCACATGGATCATATCCTGCCATTCCTAAAAAAAAAAAAACAACACAATATGTTAATATTATAAAAAAATCTTGGGAGGGCCAGTGATTATTTAAAATGAGCTAAATATATCTTTGAATGGAATTTTTCGAGCATCAGGTTCACAAATGCCGAGAACTAATACAATGCCCCCGGGCATTTGGGGGGGGGGGGGGAAGGCTTCAGGAGGGGGGGGGCCCCCTTAAATCACATCCCTGTCAGAAATTAAATGTACTTGCCCTTATGATTTTTTTTTTAATCAAAATCGTCAGGGCGAATTTTGAGAAAATCGAAAAAAACTGAAAAAGTACATCAGTAAAGTACTAGTATTTGTTGGATGATTTTGTTCAATAGCTTCGTGTTACGTCCCATGGGGGTACCTAACTTAAATATAAAATTTCGGCTAATCTTTACGATAGGACTCCCAGTCCCCCAGGGGGGGCTGGGGGGGCGGGTTGAGGTAATAATCTTTTTTTTTAAACAAATTGTGGGGGTCCCCCCCCTATTTTTTGGGTTTTTGGGGCGCGGTTGGGTTTTTTTTAAATAAAAAAAATAAAAAAACAAGAAAATTTTTCTCAAATAAAAAGAGAGAAGAAGAGGGGGGAGAGCGCCCCCCCCCCGGGGGGGGGGGGGTTTTATAAAGAAAAATTAAAAAAATTTCTCCTAGCTCTTTTCATTCTTAAGATATTTTGTTCACAGACATAGAGACAGACCATGTTGCGAAAACCACTTTTTTGTATTCAGGGGACCTCAAAAATCAAAATCCATCAAAATCTCGACATCGAATTTTTGACATGAATCAAATACTTTCTATATATTAACATATATAGAGGTAAGAGAAAGTAAAAGCAAGTAAAATGAAGGAAAATAAAATAATTACTTGTTTGTTCAATTTCACAGGCTGCAAGAATATCGGCTATCGAAATTTGATTTCCAACAATAAATTCGTTATCTTTTAACCAGACATTTTCTATCTTATCAAGACAATCTATCATTTTTTCTTTGCATTGTTCCACTTGATGAGGTTTTGCTGGTTGTCTTGTAATTATTGGTTGCAAATACTGAAACAAATAAATTATATTAAAATGAGTATAAAATCTTATTTATTAATTTTTACCTTGCCTATCGCGAGTATTTAATTTTTTTTCGATCTTCGGTCCTCAAGCACTAAAGGACATATTTTTGAAAGTTTCCAGTAAAATATAGTATAGTTTCAACATTCACAACACTAATAAATAATTATTTATCAAGATGATAAAAAACGAAAGCAAGTGTGCATTACTTTTCAGCCTACCATCATAAAATATTTTAAAAAATGTTTGTTATTGAGGAAAGGGGGTGGGGACTTTAACTATGAACTCGACTTTCCCCCAAAAAAAAGTTCATATATTCGTCTCTGTTATTAATAAAATGCCAAGGAGTTTGGTGATTTTTCCCAAAGACAAAACCTATCTTAATTTCATATTGTTACTTAAATTGTGAAATAAACCAGACTGAATTTTTGAGCAAATTGGAAAAAACTAAAAAAGTTCATCAGTAAAGTGCTAGTACTCGAGGTTTCCCGAAGATGAAACCTAGCGCTATTTAATATTGGTGCTGAAAATAGTATATACTGTATTTGAAATTTGAAAAAAAATCGTTAGTGCTGTTTTCGAGAACTGATGTGCTTACAAACGTACATTGCTCGTTTAATAATATTAGATATACTGTATGTTATATAAAAGGCGTTCAGCAAGATGATTTATTGAATTTACCTTAGTCTGAAAATACGAGGCACAAGGTATTCGTAATTCAATATGTTGATATTCTAAAAATTCGTCAACCTTTGCCATTTTTTTACTGTCCTTAGGATACCAATGATCATCAACATTTTTTTCTCGACATAAATATCGAAAAATGGCAACACTAGAAATATAAACGTTATATTTGTAGTGTAATATTAGATAATAAATTATTGTTATAATACCTTTCCATTAATTTGAAATCACCATCACTAATTGAAGGTACTTTTCTGAATCGATTAATTTTTACATATTCTTCAGATAAATGATCAGCTAAAAATTTTTATTTATTTAATATATAAATTTAATAATTAACAAATAAATTACCTTTTGCTATTCTTATTCCTTTCTCTTCAAAAGGGATAGCACATTTTTTTAAAAAAATATATAGAGCTCTAGAAGGTTGGGACATTAAGTCGTAATATAATTTTAATGACATCTTGTTAATAATATATATAAAGAAATAATAAAGAAAATATATTAAATAATAATTAAATCAAGGCCATGATACACTCTTATCGTGCTCTTATCTATGTAAACATTGGAATTGGCAAATATGATTATCTGTCATGTTATGTCATTTTAGAAAAACATTATTGTGTTAATTTAATAATCATCCGCAAGAGGCAATAATAAGCAGAGCGTTATTTATTATTTAAATTTAAAACAATAATAGTATTGCCATCTAGCGGCAAATTTGAAAAGTCTTTGAATTCCATTCGGCCATTTTCGGCAAAACTTGGCAATCTCCGTGATTTTCACACGTTTGCAAAGTTAGCCAACTTCAATTACAAATCGTTAATTAAAAAAAAATGTCAAAAAGTATTATTTAAAATTTTTCTTTTTAATCACTCAATTTCATAATTATGTTCATATTATTTATAGTGAAAAATTCATCATTTTTAAAAAATCACTTGGGTAATATTGATTACATCATTTTATAACCTAATTTAAAAACGTCTCATGGATATTGTCATGTATGATTTTAGACATTTCATAACCAATAGGAAAAAATATTTAATTTAGTCGACAACATGAAAAAATTAATAACAATATTCTCAATAAATAAGTATTCAATTAGAGAAAAGGTAAATCTTTTGGGGAATTATTATAAAAGAAGAAATTTATTTTTTAGAATACAAAAAGAATTAAATGAATTTAAAAAATCAAATCATAGACATTTTAATGGAATATTTGAAAGAAACCTTATTTATACATTAACAAATGAGAAGATATCATTTGATTTTGAAAAGGATGCCAATATCATCTCATGCCTCTCTGCTCTTTCGCCGTGTTTTCCCGTAAATTCAAAGAAGGTTTGAATTTTGCAAGAATTAGTAATTTTTTATATGATTTATGAGTCAATTTTTTTTCAGATCTCGATAATAAACGAACCAAGCGTGTTTTATAATACTTTATTAGAAAAATGTCGACAAGCAAAATCCAGGATTACAATATCTTCTTTGTATTTGGGTACTGGAAAGAAAGAAAGAGATTTGGTAAGGCTTATCTTCTTTTAAATTCCATTACAAAAAAAAAAAAAAAAAAAAAAACAATATCTATCATAATATAATAACATTCATAATTATGTTTTTCCAGTTATAGTATCAGAAAACAGAAAGGACCCAGAGATAGTAGATGTCAAATTTAAATATATATATATGGGGTGTTTCAAAAAGGACTTTGCAACTGAAAATTCATATAAATTTATTCAGAGAACTACAGAGGTGATTGTAGTGTCACTTTGTAGAGAATCAATCGACATCAAGTTTTGACTCACATAGTTCGCTAGTGCCGAATCGCACTATCACGAGCACTAGTTGAGCGTTAAAGATGGCTGTTTTCACTGGACTCGAGAAGAATCAATGTCATATATATATATATATATTATATATATATATATATTATTCAAAGAAGCTACTGAGCTGGTTTTAGTGATGTTTAAAGGAAAACACATCAAGTTTTTTATCTCAAACTAAAGAGTGTGGGAAGAAATTGACTACCGATCGGATGTGTGCAGGATAACTAACTGAAGCCACAGAGAACATCTTTAGTTTGTGATAAAAAAAAAAACTTGATGTGTTTTCCTTTAAACAACACTAAAACCATATCTGTGTAGCTTCTTTGAATAAATTTATATCACGAGCACTAGTACTATTTATATGACTTTGTTTCTTCAAATCAAAACACAGAGCTAGCACGCTCGGGCCGTATGAAGACAGCCATTTTTAACTCTCAACTGCCGCGTGTGCTCGTTATAGTGCGATTAGGCACTAGCAAACTATGTGAGTCAAAACTTGAGTTTTTCTACAAAAGGTCACTATAATCACCACTATAGGTTCTTTGAATAAATTTATAATAAAATTACATGAAATTTCAAAGTTGTAAAGTTCTTTTTGAAACACCCAAAGACCTTAAGGAGAATGTCAAGCCTTATGAGTTATTAAAATATTTCCTTAAGGACAATGTTGAGCCCTCTTGTGAGAATGATCACTAGGGTGGGCCACTTTTTTCAAAGCAAAATGTAATACCTGGCAAAAGTGGCTCACCTACATGGACATTACAGATATAAATTTTTTTACAACAAGATCTGTGAGAATTTTTACCTCAAAATTTCAACTGAAAATCCCAAAATTGTCATTAAGTTTAGTTGAGTTTTAAAGCGACCATATTTTTGGATAACGAGATGTCACTTGCGATGAAAACTGACTAGCCTCAAAATGCTAGTTATATGTCCCTGGAAGGGCCAGAGATGCCTCTTCTGGGCCCGAAAAAGGGGCAAATTCAGTACAATTAAGCGCCCAGAGGAGGCATCTCTGGTCCTTCCAGGGGCATATAACTGGTATTTTGAGGCTAGAATATTTCTTGTTATTTTACATTTATTTGCTATTGAATATCACATATCTTAGTCGAACTCTGATGTTCAGCAAAAACTATCCCTATTGTAATTTAAAATAAAATAATACAAAAAAATATAAAAATCAGTGATTTTTTTCAAAAATTCGAAAAATTGCTCTACTTCTACAAAAGCAAATTATTTTTCCCTCTGAGTAACGAAAATTTCATATGCAGAAGCCAGACCCAAAAAACGTGTTGATCGGTGTAATTGATCATTAACTTTTAGCTCTGCTCTTTGTTGGGGACAAAGGCTTAATATTTCGACGTTCTATTTTAATCGAGGTATTTTGACATTTCGCCCCAATATGATTTTTATTTTCTGTATTCTAATTCCCTTCCATTTAGAGAGATGTGTGTCCATCTGTCAGTTTGTGAGCAGTCTAGCGCTAAATGAGCTTAACCCTAAACCATTCGATAACAAATTTTTAACGTAAACCTCGAGGGACGAATACACATGCATTTGTAGTTTATATATGAACGGAGATGTTTCCATTAGTGGATTCTATTATTTAAAAAAAATTTTGTTTTACTATTTCATTGATGTTTGTTTGGATGATGATAACAATATGAAGGAAAAGTTTATATTTTTTATTGTACTGAAAAGTCGAAAAGTCTTAAAAACAAAATAGTTAACTGCCCTCAGGGCTTTGCTAGTAGTTTGTAAGAGCAGGCCCAGATGTTTGAACCCCTACGTTTAAATAGCGGCGGACAAATAGAGAGAAATTTTTTCTTTAAGTTTTCTCACTTTTATAAAAGAAATGCACGGTCAACTTTCATATAAGAGGAAGTCCGTTTTTGTTGGTGTAGGTCTGGTGGCCTGGGGCAATAGATAGCACACCGATGACCCGGAAAGGCTGGAGAACCTGGGTTAGATTCCTGGGGGCTATGGGGGGGAGGAGTCCTGTTAAAAAAAAATTAAAAATAAAATGTAAATCAAAATTGTTTAAAATGCAAAAAACAATAATTAATTTAGTATTTACCACGGAACTTACAGCGATTCACCAGGCTCTAATGTATGTGACATCCCATTCGTACAGATCCTCTCTGATTGTGTCAGATTCCAAAAGCGCTCTCAAAGCTATCTCATACTTCAAATTCAAAAAATCCACAAATAAAAATAATTGCAAACATTACAATACTGTTGGTGCAGGCTTACCAAAACAATCTAAGGATATCTCTCAGGTGGACCAGAGGGCACTCTTCCTGTAAAGGCAATCATCTGGCAGATTACCTAGCCAAAAGGGCCGCAGTAAATGGAGTCGTATTGGATATCCCAACACCATGGCATGATCTGTTCCTGATTGCGAAAGCCGGGTTCAAAAGAGAATGGGACGATATGTGGGCCAACTCCTCCGTCTTCACGGGATCCTTCCTCGCAAAAATCAAACATCACTCTTCGCCCCCTTGGTTTTCTCTGATGCCTCTTCTTCCCAGAGCCATAACAACAATAGTGAACCGGCTCCGCATAAATCATTCTCGTGCCCTCTCTCACCTAGCGCGTTTCAACATTGTGGATTCTCCCTTCTGTTCCTGCTCTCCCCAAACACTAGCTTCGCCGTTTCACATATTAGCCGAATGCCCTAAATATTCAACCCATAGAAATAATATCATGAAGAACATCAGGCCGAACTTCAGAGACCCGACTGAATATCTAAAGTTCCTACAAGTTCCTCAGCACGAAGGCCTTCTGGAACTCTATGACTTCATCACAGCAGCCAACATCACTCTCTGAACCCCCATCAACGCTTCACCGGTTTTGATAACATTTATTTTATATAATTTATACTCTTTATAACCTGTATTATTTTTTATACTTTACTTTGTATCTTTATTTAATTTATTTATTTTGAACTCTGTACCATTATTTTTAGTAATATTTTTCTTTTCTCACTTTATGTTGTATTATGTAATAGCCTGATTTGTAATCTTTTGTTTTGTTTTTGTTTTTTTCTTCTATACTATGTATTTTTTGTATAATGGTTTTTTGGCTGGATGGCCAACGGCTAAAAGCCAATAATAAAAAAAAAAAAAAAAAAAAAAAAAAAAAAAAAAAAAAAATAATTAATTTTTACATGCTCTTTAAAATTTATATTCTCATTTTGCCCTAGAAGTGTTTATGATAACTATTATGCATTTATTTATCTACTAAATTTACGAATTTATGCGTTCAAATATTTTTTACAACAAAAAAAAAACATTTTAAAATTACAATTTTCTTCTAAAAATAGAATATTTATTGTAACTTTACATGCATTGCATTGTAATTTTCGTTGAAAATCTTATTTTTTAGGAAGCAATTTGGGAATTCTAAAATTATTTCACAATCGCACTCTAATTTTCAAATGTCTTTCTAAAATTACAACACATGTTCATTCTAATTTTCAAACGGCTTTCGAAAATTACAATACATTTGTAAATGATTTTTGCAAAGACTTTACTATATTTAGTATCTAATTTGCTTCCTACACAATTGTAAAAATCAACAAAAATTTTTTACAGTGCAGGCAGGCTCCCTCTTGAAAATATAGTCTTTTGTCATGAGAGATTTAAAGTTAAAACTCACAACTCCGGCTCCCTCTGTTTAAAATAATTTTAATTTTAGACCGCTTGATAGAGAAGTCGCTGTGATTAAATATGTAGGCCTAAATTTTGATAGGAAACAGCAGACAAAATAGAGCGCTTTTTCACCAATAAAACACCCAAATCCCACCAAGTTTTAGTCTGAATTTTTGACCATCATCATGTGATAGGGATTTATCATATGGAAATATTTATGCAAATGTACATCTACAGAACAAAACAAGTAATATCATGAGTAATTACCCTCATATGTCAACTCCCTGACACCTGATGATGGTCCAATAAATTTATTCCGAAACTTCTTGAGATTTGGAAAGTTTATATATATGAAGAGACTGCTTGCTCCGTTTTGGCTGTTGTCTCCAGGCAAAATTTACATATTTAATCACAGCCACTTCTACTTCAAACAGGATAAAATTAAAATTATTTTCCGGAAATTTTTCTTCTGAGAGGGGGATTCATGATAGGTATTTATCATGTGGAGCATCTCTTATCTAAATCTCTCATGAGAAAAGACTATAGGCTTTATTTTCAAGAAATTTTTCACTCTGATCAAATTTACATAATTGTATTTGAAAAATTCGTCATATTGGGAGAAATACAATAACAAAAGTTTTTTTTTTAACACCATTTTTGGCAAAATATAGTAGGTTATAAAATACTTGCTGTTTTATATCTTCAAGGGGGTTCAGGAGCGACGTCTAAACGTACTTTAAAACAACTAGACTATTATAAGACATTTTTCAATGAGGTTTTTTTTTTTTAAATGAATTAAATTCATAAGAGATTATTGGGACATCGAGCTATAATTTGTTTAATGACTTATTAAAAAATTATCGTAATTAATTTTTTTGTTATCAAACAAATACAAAAAAACAATCTGTCCCAATAATCTTTAATTTTTTTTTTAATTTAAAAATGAATTTATTGTTATTATTTACCACATATTAATTGGACCCTGTTATGCAATGGTGTGTCTAAGACCAAAAAATTCAAAAATGAGTTAAGCACGGAATATTGTTTCAAATGCTTTAATTAATAGTATTTTTTAGTGAAATATGTCCTAAAAAAATTTATATTTGCAAAATTGACAAGAAAAATTCTATATAATCCAATGTAAACAAAAAACTTTATTGTTGATTTTCTCAAAAACTCGATGTTTGGTCTTTGACACACCATTGCATAACAGGGTCCAATTAAGAAATGTTTAAAATAAGCTTAGATGATTTATTTAAAAAAACTGTCAAATTAGTTCAGCATTCTTGCAATAGATGGCAGGCTAGTCTAACAGCCGATATATATTAGCCTATATGGCCTATATTTATATATTTTTATGCTTTTATAAAAGATACATAATATATAATAACATTTATAAAGTATTGTATTGTTAAAAGATCAATGAAAATCAACCAAATGCATTAAATATTATGAGCTACCATTCTGACATCTCTTGGCAAATTTTTGAATTACTTGATTTTTGGGCATACTTTTTATGACACACAACGCCCTCTTATCGGGAAAAACATGCGTAACACCTTCGGTCCTATTCCGCTTTAAAATCTTCTCCAACCACACCTATATTATCAATTTTTTTTTTTTTTTCATTAAAAATTTAGAGATGAAGCTGATATATACCTTTAGTAATTGTCAATGAGCCCCCCCCCTTCTCGCTTAATTGTTATTATTTAGTAATTAAAAGGGTATCATTAAAAATTCACATATTTTCGAGGTCCCTTTTCCTCCCCTCTTTCCTCTCTCTAATTAATATCTCTACTTGTTTTTCATCCATCATCATGTTATTTTCTAATTAAAGCATCATGTTAACATTTTAATAATAATATCCTCCCTCTCTCTGCGTTTAAGATGATTAACTAACCAACTAACCCTTCTCTGTTATTGTTTGTTGTGTGTTTCAGCTCAGCTTGTTGCTTGTGTTCCGTTTGGCCATGTTGCAAGGCTCTTTACCGCGATTCTCCAATCAGGATAATCCAGCTGCTTTTCATCCATGCCGACATGTCAGGTAAGAGCCAGCTAAAACATCTCCCTATTTAATTGTCGAGAAAAATCCAACCATCGAGGGATTTATAATTATACTAATTTGTTAATTTAGCATCTGTGGTTCAACGAATTATTATATCTTTATAATTTGTGAAGCTCTCTTGCTAGTAGGAAATTGAATAAAATGAGTTTATATAAATTTAGATCTTTTAAATGTTTGTCATGTAATAATTGTGTTAATTTAATGCAAATGCAGGGCAGCCAACCCTCTCTCTGGCGTCATTCAACTTTTTAGCTTAAAGTGCCTCCGTTTTGTTTATTTCATTTTAATTCACTCACTCTCTTTATTTATTAGGCTTAATAGCTTTATTGAAAATAAAGTTATTTGTTGAGTCTAATAACTTTATCTTTCGTAAGAAATAGAAAAAATAAAACACATCATTGTGAGAGTGTGCAGAAATTTCTGGAAAGAAGAGAAAATACTTGCCAAAAATCGGGTTATATTTGATAAACAACAACAAAATATTGTATAAATTTAGAAAAGTGGATGGTTGAATTTTCGAATTTTAAATTTTTGTCGCATGAGGCGGGATTCAAACTCCGAACCCCTAGGGCAAGAAGCCTGAAATTGCCCCTGTGCTACGGTACCATCTTACCACATGTTATGGCCCGTTTAGCAGATTTATATAGAAAAATTAAAATTCTTGCAAATCCTTATTATTTAGCAACATTTTTCGAAAAGTAGGTACATTTAAACAATTGTAATAGGCTGAGGTTGTGTTTATATGTGGGGTTTCACTGGGTTATGTGAGTAAAAACAAATAATATATATTATACTGGATATATTTCGGGATATTATCCCATAACCCAGTGAAACCCCACATATAAACACAACCTCAGTTTAAAATGTTTCACCTAAAACCTACACCGCAATCTCTAAACTTAATTGTAATAGGTCAGTGATTCTCAACCAATTTGCCGCGGCACTTTTGTGTGCCGACAAATTTTAGAAAAATATTAATATAGGTCTAGTAAGAATTATGCTTTTTTTATTATTAATAAAGTTTAAATTAAAGTACTTATAACTTATATATGAAACAACTTTTAAACACATCTTTCTCTTTGTGTTCCTCCAAATTTTGAAAACGTTAAGTGTGCCGCGACAAAAAAAAAAAAAAAAAGGTAGGGAATCACTGCCATAGGTATGTATAACGTTTAATTTATACTTAATGTATTTATATTTCATCAATGGATATTAGATATTTTATTAATTTAACGCACCTGAGAAAATAAAGCGAAGTATTTTACATTAAAATTATAAATAAAGTAGATAAAAATACTTTAATATTCAAATCAAAGAAAAATTAAATTTTGGTAACATACCAAAATGTTGGTGCGTGTATGTGTCTGAATGTGTTCAATTTAAAATAAGAAGAAAATGAACTACAACGTTGAAATTCTATATTTAACAACAATTTGGATAGACCTAACTACCTGAGATGCGAAAATAAACTTTTAAACAAAATCGGCCAAACAGTTCTAGTACTTTACAGATATACTTTTTTAGTTAACCCTTGGCCTCTAGCATAAGGGGCAGAAACTCTACCACTCAGCCATGGCCCCAAGGGCGCATAGTACTTGAAAACGACTGCAGAATAAGTCGAAACGTTAATAAATTAATACAAAACAACACCCATAATTTGAAATTTGACCTATTATTAATCTCAGGGCTTAGACAACTAGGCTAAGCTTTAAGGATGCAAGGAAGCAAGGAAAAGTAACAAATTGATTTGTTGTAGAGGAAAAAATAATAATAAAAATGAAAAGAGATTGGAAAAATGTCAAAAGCGAGTTATATTGCAATTATTTTGGAAGCAAAATCAATTTCTGTCATTTGAGAGAAATAAAGAGAATGAATGAGTGAGTGATTCAATTACTTTGAAGTTAGAGAAGAGAGCAAATTAGGAATAGCCTTTAATTCTAAATCAAACAAAATAAAAACACAAAAAATTTGGAAAATTTGGAAATCTTCCAAAGATAATTATTTGACTTCCGATTTTGAATAGATTTTTATTTAGTTCTTGAGCGTAGAGATTAAGCTGAGGTGGGGACATACCATCCTTGTTAATGTTTGGGACAGGTTTTTTTTTACTTTCTCTTACCCTAATATATAGGTATATAGAGAGAGAAAGTATTGGATTCATGTCAAAAATTCGATGTCGAGATTTTGATGGATATTCACGTCTTGAGGTTCCCTGAATACAAAAAAGTGGTTTTCGCGACATGGTTTGTCTGTCTGTTTGTCTGTCTGTCTGTGTGTGTGTGTGTGTGTGTGTGTGTGTAGGAATGTAGAAATGTAGAAAATGTTTTATTGGGCTCTGAGTAAATTTGTACTCTTTATGAGCCATGAAAAAAAAAAGGAAAATACATTTGATGTTACATACTCAATTCTCCCGCCAAATTGAGATTATTAAAACAAGAGACAGAAAAATATACTTACATTAGAAAGAAAAATAAAACAATAATGTGTGTGTGTGTGTGTCAAAATATCTCAAAGAAAGAAAAGAGCTAGAAAGTTGAAATTTTATACTTAAGTTAGGCACCCCCCCTGGGACGTGACACGAAGCTTTTGAACAAAATCGACCAAAAAGTATTAGTACTTTACTGATGTACTTTTTCAGTTTTTTTCGATTTTCTCAAAATTTGCTCCAACGATTTTTTTTAAATTCAAAAATCAATTATTTTTTAGATTCTCTATAAAATGTATATTCTCATTTTGTGATTGAAATCTTCTGAAGACCACTTTACTCTTGTACTCCATAGAAAAGATAGGAGAAATGGTTGCCATGGTAACAAAATATAGAAATGTTTCCCATACTTATAAATTTTACATCTTGAGATTCAATCGTACCCTATGGATTGGAAACTAAATACATGTCGACACAAAAAATCTGGTGTGACAAGCACAGAACACAACTTTCGATTACCAGAAGGTAAGAGGGATTGGGTGCTAATTTGCCATGATCACACCAGATTTTTATCTTGAATTTTAAAATATAGGCGGAAACTATATGTATCTAGACACAAAAAAAATCTGGTATGACAAACCCAGAACACAACTTTCGATTACTGAAGCTAAGAGAAATTTGTGTGCTGTCCGACCAGTCACACCAGATATTTTTCCCTTAGGAGAAAGGGGATGGGACTCGGATTGGGACAGACAGAAAGAAGGACACTATATATATATATTTTTTTAAGAAGATAAGAGAGTGGTATTTTTTATTTCCTGAAACGAATTGACTGAAAAATCGAGGCACTTTATTGAGAAAAGACATGACAGCAGGTGGGCCCAAGCCAGCTAAAGGGAGGTCCTGGGAGCAGAAGCCCTCCACCCTCGACGGGCGGAGCGGTTAGTTAATTAATAACTATTTTTTCTTCTTTTTTTTTTTTTATTATAAAAACAAAATATATAAGTAAAAATACAAGACTTATTATGTAACTATCTTCACTCAACTTTCCATAACCTAAAGTTAACTGCTCCCCTAGGCCCCCGGGCTTGGTGTAATAGGTAGCGTGCCTACCTCCTATACCAAACGCCGCGGGGTTTGGACCCCAGGCAGTTCGATGATTTTATTTAAGCCATTTGGATGCCAGATAGCTTAAATAGATGCCTGGACCCCCAATGAATATCATATATACCAGTTATCGTAAAGTCTTAAATGGCCTAAGTTGCCGAAAAGACTCTGAATGTGTGTTTGAGTGTGTGTTAAAAAAAAAAAAACTCCGTATTGAAAAATCGCAATTTTTGTAATATCCACAGGTTAAGGAACTTTGGCTGTTACTATTCTGTTGTTAGCTAATTCTTTGATTCAATCCGCTATTTGACCAGGAGTGATGAAACTGAGCCCTCAAATGTCCCAATTGAACCCAAACTATTGTAAAATCCTCGCTTGGCTCTTGCGTAATTTGAAATTAAATGAATTAGTTAAATTTTCGGAGTATGTAAAATATTTATCTCCCTCTCTCTGTCTCTCTGATAGGACAAAGATGCGGTGAGTGAAACGCATCCAACCAACTATTTTCCCTAAGTTATATTATTAAATTCGAATTAGAGTATAAATTCACCTCCTCATTTAGATGTCATAGATAGAATAATTACATTAATATACTCTATTAGTGTACTAAATTTGACTCCATTCTCTCCCTCTCTCTTTATTATCTATTAAAATAGTTTGCCACGCGTCATCTGCATACATACATGTATTTATTCCGAATTATTATTATTATTGATTATTGTGTAATTAATTGCACCTTGTATTTCATATACTGTATTAACAGGATTATAAAATGACAATAATATTAAAGGAATTTCCTTCTAGACATTTATTTAAGGT
>JAKCPI010009630.1:0-18780 GCA_023213315.1 Euborellia annulipes
CTATTCTACTACATAGGCTTGAGATCTCTTAAACAAAATTGAGCGAGTTAAGAATACGAAAACGTGTGATGAAAATGAATCAAAATTCACCGAAACCTCGGATTAACCGGCCAAAAGGCCAGGATCTCGGTTCCGACAAAGCCGGTTAAGAGGGTTTGTGCTGTATAGAGAAATAATATTTTATAATCCCCTTTTGAAGCTGATATCGTGTAACATTTGATGCCCCAATTTTGAGAATAAATTGTAAAGCCCATATCCATTTAAACAGCATAAGGATATTTTTTTATGCTGAGATCATCATATTGACTATTTATTAATATGTATACCTTCCCTCATATTAACATTAAATATTTATGTACGAATGAATATAACAGTTATAAAATTATTTATCTGCTAATCTATTAAATTAATTAAAAGTTAATGTTGATTTTAACTAATTTCAGTTATATTAATATTATATTAGAGGTGTGGGTACTCAAACCTAATATTCCCTAAGTAATATTAATACAGTATCAACCAAAAGCTGAAAAGCGAAAAGCTGTGGGGAGCAGCTGCAATGCAACTCGTGTTCGAGTCCACAAAAAATTATCTACATGCCTTCTCTTGAGGTAAGAGGAAAATGGCACCCCAACAAAGAGTTTAATTGGACAGAAAACATTTTTCTTGATTAAAATATTATATGTGGGTCCTAGAAGACAAGGGATCTAAGGCCCAGGCTACACGAGCGTTTTTGGCGCGTTTCTAACCTAAAAATTTGCTGATATTTCTCAAAAGGTAGGTTATCTGATTGGTAGTAAAATGGCGACGAGATCTGAAGCAAGCGGCCCTAGCCTATAACATATTGTAAAATATATCACATCTTATCATTTTATTGTTAAAAGAAGTAGAATCTAAAGAAAAATATCAAATATGTCTATTTCTTTTAACAATAAAATGATGAGATGTGATATATTTTACTATAAGAATAAAACTGAAGTGGATTTCTGCACTACAAAAAAAAGCCATTTAGCCGAAAGTCAACAAACTGACCCTTACTGATGCAACCGGCCCTAAGTGGGTTTATTGAATGATGCCGCCATTTAGAGGAGCGCCCCTTCACCAACTAATAGATGTAGTGTGGGTTTTTCAAACTTTAACTTTGGTTTACTCGAAATATTTGAAATGGCAGTTAGATCTCTTGAGTTCTAGGGTCCACATATAATTTCGAAATATTTTGATTTTTTTAAGTTTAAATTTCAGATGAATTAGCACTTGAGCTTGGCTGATAATTAACAACAATTTATTAAGAATTATTTTAAGATGAGAAGCAGAAGCCTATGAAGTCAGAGGCTGTTTATTTATGCAAAAAGAAGAATCATCAAAGAAGTAAAACACCCTTATCCCCAAACCGTTAAATTAATTATGCAATTTATGTCCGTTACACAGCTCAAATTTTAACGTGGACTTTTATTAATGTTAGTTTTAATATGTTATTTTATCAATGTTGTAGATTAATGTTATTTATATTATGTTTTTAAATTAGTATTATTTATATTATGTTCTTATATTAGTTTTATTCATATTATGTTATTGTATTAATGTTTTTGGTATATTTTTTTATGACTCTTACATATGATATTATGTTTTGGTTTTTGTGTTGGTGTGGTTATTGTAATGTTGTAAATTGATTTTGTATAATTTTATTTATACGTATATTTTTTGTAATGAACGATGTTTGTATAAAAGGTATGATGATAAAACAACCTTAAATAAATTAAAAAAAAAAAATAATAATAATAATAATAATAAAACCTCTGAACTAAATTTTTAATAAAAAAAAAATTGTTTTTATTAATTTTTGTTAAAATAGTTATTTTTCATAGCCTTAGGGGGGTTTGGGGTTCAAACCCCCCCCCCATGGGACCCAAGCCAAGACTAGATATTTAAGCTCTATAATACAAATTATATTTCATATAGGGCTAGAGAAATTTTTGAAAACATTTTTTGAACCCCCCCCCCCCCCATATAAAATTTCTGACTACGCCTATTTTATTTTTTATAAGTTTATAAAAAAATTTTCTGCAGATGAAGCTAAAATGACTTTTAAAAGCCTAAGGCGAGTGGCGCAGCTTGTTTATTTATTAATAAAAATTAAAAGAAAATTTATTATAATGGCAAGAACTGATTCTTCAGATTTTTTTTATTTTCTTTTTGAAATACCCAATGTATTATTTATTTAACCATTTCTAAATCAGGACATTTCTATTTCACGGACTCGTCGTTGTTGTCGTAATATCATTTTCTCTCTCTCTCTCTTTCTATTAACATAACTATTCAGTTAAATAAAAAAAAAAATATCAATTTCTATTCCCATTATTATTTTTGAAAGTTTCATCGTAGATAGGACTTGGCATTTTGAGGTGGGTCATAATTTTCCCTGACAACACACAGAGAGAGGGTTTCGATGGAAAAGCACTTTCAATGGCATTTACTAGTTTTGTAATGAATGGTTATGTGTTTCCATGATGAAGAGAATGATCCTTCCCTCTATCTCTCTCTCTTTCCAAGTCATAGATGCGTATTTACGTACTGGTTTTTATTTTATTATCTACAGATATATTCGTATTTAAAAGTTTTTTTTTTTATGAATTATATATAAACAAGTCAAAATGTAGAGAGGGCGGATGAACATTTAAAATAATTTATCTTATCATTGTGAAAAGGAAATATTTGGGGAGAAATTTTTTATTTTAATTTTGGGATCATTTATTACCCTTAATAACTTATTATTGTAAGAAAATCACAATTCCCTGTGAGCTTTCGACAGTCGGCGCCACAAGTGCCTGATATGCTCGAGACTGGAGACTTGAGCTTAGACAAACAAACCAATATTTTAAAAATAAAAAATCTGTCTTTTTTTAATGAAATTGATGTGAAAAAGCCACTTTTATGACTAAGCATTTAGCTCAAGGCTCCACTCTTGAGAATATCAGGCAGTTGTGGCGCCGACTGTACCAAAGGCCAGCCATCCGAGGTTAAGCGTTGCTTGGCATGTCTTATTGGGAGAGATATTACTGGGTGTTCCTCGCCTTTTCAGCCCTTTAAGGAATATACAGTGCTGGCCATATCAGACAAAGACTGTTTAAAATGCAAATTTTCTATTTACTAATCTAAAAAAATGTAATACAGTAAATAATATACTCTTTTTTATTTTTTATTTATTTTATTTTATATAAGATCTTTTTCGGCGTCGAAGGCCATTTAGACACCGTCTCTGTTTATTTCAATTGGATTGGTAGCCAACTAATAGAAATAAATTTTTGTCACATGAGACATGGTGCGAACTCTGACCCTTGGCACAAGAGGCAGAAACTCTACCACTGAGCTATGAGCCAAGGGCTATACTTATCAGTTATTTAATAGTTAGTATCCATTCTTTAAAGAACAAATTTGTTCTTGATTTTTTAGGCCTGTTAGGCTCAGGATTTTTATCCAAAACCACAAAATTTTTGCTGCTCAAAAAATCGAATTTAAACTATTAATTTGCTCAGGGGCCCATATCTTGTGGGTACGTGGATGGCGATCACGAGCTACCCGAGCTGGGACTGACAGTACTTCTTTTCTTTGCATGTCAGTCTCCTTCCTTCTATATCTTCAACAGGTGTCAGACCGTGCGACGGGCCGGCCTGTTTCATTCCTTCCGGTCGCAAAAACCCACTCCGCCGACCCCGCACAGCGGGATTAAGGCGAAGAAAGAAGAAGAAGAATAATTTAAACTATTAATAATAAACACTAATTTAAAGTTCTGTTCAATTTAAAGCAATTAATCAGATTAAAACATGTATCTACTCTAAAAGAGATTATTTTGTAATGAAGCTGGCAGAAAGGTGTCTTTGGGCAAAGGAAAAACAGTCAATTATTTAATACATTCATTTTCTCTACTTTGGCCATTATAAAATAAACATATTTTGTAAAACTGTGATGTCGAAAAAATGTTTAAGACGGACTGCGGGTTGGCCACCCTTGAACCAGAGCATAGATTGTCCTCCCTCCCTCCTCTCGATTCGGATTTAGTCCATTGGAAACTACAGGGACTGCTCGTAGTGAAGTGTAAGTGGGAGGGAAGGGAAAAGGACTAGAGCCTCCCACTACTTGCTTCCGTTTTCTTTCCAGCAGCGTTGGAACTTAGGGTTGTCTAAGTACCGGGGGTTCCCAATAAAAAAAATAAAACATATCATTTTCCCGTTTGTTACTTGTTATAATGAATGATATTCTGATGGTTGAACGATAAATCAGGAGGTTTGTTCAGACCAAATTTATTCCACTATATAGTCGACGTTTCGGGAGACTAGACGCCTCCTTCATCAGGGCTTTTTCTATGTTGCGATTGATGGATGCTAGGGATGGAAAAGGCGCTCGAAAAGTCGATTTTCGATTTTGGAATCTATTAATGATTTCTGAAAGTCGACTTTTCGACCTTCAAGTCGACTTTTTAAAAACTCTATAACTCGTGTTTAGGAGATACTCAGTATATTCTATATATTTATTTATTAAGTATTTAAACATTTTATACATATATTAATTTCAATATTTTATAAAAGAATATTCTATCTAAAATTGCACCTGTTATGGCACCGAACATTAAAATTAAATATGAAAGTTGAGTATCAAAATAAAACATTAAAATTGAAGAATTAAGAATGCCAAATATCTTCACTAACCGATCTTAGAAAGCGTGTTGATTGGTGTGTTATGTCCAGGTTTTAAAAGAAAGACGAAAGTCAATCAATGAAAACGTTACACACTATATTACCATTGGTTACTAAGTATTGTAAGAAAAAAGTCGAAGTCGAATCAATTCTAATCGACTTGAAAGAGTTTCAACTTGATTCTAAAAAGTCGATTATTTTCAGTAAAAGATCGATTCTTGACTAAAGTCAGAGTCGACTTTTACATCCCTAGCCAGGACTGTAGATTTGTTTAAAGTTTGCAGCTCATTCTCAATCTTTTTGACTTTTCTTTTATTTCAAAAAAATCACATCAGAACTTTTGATTGTGGAATATAAGAGCAAGTTGCGATTAGCTCCACCAGATTTATTTATAAATAGAAGAATATGTATACCTATTATAATATATATAGGTTTGTTCATCTTTTGAAATAAGACTTTTTTGTTATTTTTAGTTTGAGACAAAAGGACCGTTCTTTCTCTATGGTCCAGATGTTTCTTTGTGAACATCCCTTAATTATCCGCCCCAAAGGCCCTTTTATTCGCCACAAACCCACGCCCTCTATTATCGATAGGAAATTTTTAAAAAGATTCTATTCTTTTTTTTTTTGTTAGTTGTTGCTTCATGACGCTTTTCCTTCTTTTTTTTATTTTTCTTTCTCAAATGAACATAAATATCCTTTCTTCGTTGTTTATTAAAAATCTACAAATAGTGCAAGTCGATTGAATTAGTAGGGGGTACTTTGTCACAAGTTGAATTGAGAAAAATTTTGACTGGGGAGGGAAATTTTACAACCAACTCAAGCTGCCCAAGGTTGCTGCCACCCTGCACAGACAGTCTCAGACACGTCATGTGTCAGTGAACTTAACCAAGACTTTTATTGTTAGTAATTGCTCAAAGAAAAACTTTTAGTTGTATTTTAGGCTTTTTTTTTACTCTGACACTATCAATTGATGATATGTGAATATTATTTTATCTTAATTCTTAGTTAATTAGCTATACATTGTTGTATTTGTGTAAAGGTTTTGTTAGTTTTAAGTTGCTGAAAACGTTACGAAAAAAAAAACAAATAAACGCGGGGGCACTTTGTCACAAAAAATTTGGGGCACTTTGTCACAATGGAAAAAAAGACATTTTGACTACTGAGTAACATTTTATTTGAATATATGATTGATTGCAATAGAGTATACTATTGTTGATTATGTACCGGTATTAATAATTAATTGCAAATGTAACCTTTCATTTAAACAATGTAATAAACATAATTTAAAAAGATGTTAACGTCTAAGTCCAATGGTTCCCAAACTTTTTTGGCCCATCGCCCCTTTCTGCTGGTTGTCTAACACCTATTGCCCCCTTTTCATTTTCATTGTATGCATTAATTTGAAGCAAAGTATCAATAATAAAGCAGTTTTATTATTTTAAACAATTTTATTACCGCAACAAAAGTAGTTTTATCCGGCCAATCTTAGCTCTAGTATCAATTTATGGACTTTTCAGAATTATACTTACTATACATACACAAATTTACATGGTTCAAATTGAATCAAATTCATAAATTCTGTGATCTGCATTTGTGTACAAAACATGATTTAAAATTTTTAACAAAAAAGGTTGCAGAAATATTGACCGAAACGTTGAAATTTTTTTTAGTTAAATTGTATTATTAATTACAATAAACCTCAATTAATGGCAAAAATTTATTTTAAAAAATACTCCTGACCCTAGGTGTACTAGGCAAGATTTTTATTATTTTACGAAGAAAATAACAAAAATGGATCTTTTTTCGGTCAATTTTTATTTAATGAAAACAAAAGTGACATTTCGATTCTAGATTAGAATTATCTTAAGACTATTTTATTTTTATGCGAATTTTGTCTCTTCTTCTATTCTGACCATCTAAATAGGAGAATTTTCTCTTTGATTTTTGTTCTTTTAAATTTTAGTAAACTCTAATAATTTTTCACCCTTTGAATATTCAACGCCCCCTATTATTTATTGCCCCCCTGAAAACCCAAATCACTCACTTGGGGGCGATCGCCTCCAGGTTGGGAACCACTGGTCTGAACTAAACTTCCTTTAAAATTACATTTGACAAAGTACCTCCTACCCTGTGACAAAGTGCCCGGCCATGGGGCATTTTTATCACACTTGAAGTCCTTAAGGAAAAACAAAATAATCCATATTTAGACATTTACTTGAAAACTGATTATTTTACGTAAATTGTACAAAGTTATGTGGCATTTATTTACATATTTATTTTGGCTCAAACACCAACCAAAGCCTGGTAAAAAAAATCACAAGCGACAATTGTGACAAAGTACCCCGCTCTCCCCTAGGTGAAGGCACTTTCTCCTCAAATGAATTATTAATTAATGAAGTTCATTTAGTTTAAAAATAGAGAATATTTCCCATCAGAGAGCTTGTTTTTAATATTTTAATTAAAATTATCATGTATCCACAATTTTTTTTCATCCTCTACCTCTCTACAAATAGATTTTAATTATTCCAAATACATTCCACTAACAATTAATAACGAGAAGATCGTTTTTTTTTCGCTAATTTAAAACTAAAAATATTAACGTTAAAAATATTTATTTATAGTTAGAGATGCTTGTTTAATTAATCAACTAATTATTCTCCCTTTTAAAGCGTTAAAAAAAACAAGTAAATATTTTTATTTAATCAAAAAGCATGACGGTGTGTGTTTTATTTTTTACTCTAGTCATGTATGTAATGGAGTTTGATATCATTCTAATAAAATTAGTTGATACAGGACCAAGGGAGTAGGCAGCCAATAAGTGAGCCTCTATATTAAATAAAAACTCTCAAGTGTTGAGACGTTTCGGCTTTATTCTGCTAATGCCATCATCAGTCAATTAGAGCTGGAAAGTCATACATTTAATTAATTTTTAAGTTGTTAATCACAAATACAAATAAAATATTTTATATAAGATATACAAAAATTCTTACAGTATAAGTGTATAGAGTTGTTATATTAAATATTTCTTTATATACATTATGTGGTATATAAATAATTTTAATTTGTATGCTTCCAGTCATTCAATACTTGTGTATTCGCTTAAGTAACAGCTTGCTTTGATAAAATGTTTATTAATTTACAAATATATATTATTCCTGAGATGGTCTATAATATCAATGACCTCTATTATTAGGTCAGTGGCTGAGGTGAGAAGCCGATAATAAATATTTATTTATTCAATTTAACATATTTGAGAAGGCAATAGACAAGTAAATCCCATAATACGGTCAAAAGGTTAAAAATAAAGAAAAAAGAGAAAAATATTACACTTTTATGAAAAAAATTAATTTTATATAAAATATTTTTTAATCTCAATAACGAACTAATTAATATACAAATGATTTTTACCATTTTTCTCTTACACACACCTATATTGACAACAAAGCGTCATTGTCGTTCAAGAAGGAGAGATAGAAATTACTCAACCCGTCGCAGTCAGTCTGAAAGTTTAAGGCCCTGCTCCCCATTGCTTTAATGAAACATTTTTCTGCAAACAGCCTCTTTGTAGTATTATCTACTTGCATTAAGACTATGGCATTATCAAGATCAAAAGAATGATTTGTCATCGTAGCATGAGAGCAAAGGGCTGTGGAAGTTTTTTTATTTTTAATGTCCCGTCTGTGGTCACCCACCCTGTCATAGACCCTCCTAGAAGATTGACCAACGTATACGCTACAAGGAGATGGACAATCTAAGCATTTTATCAAATATATTATATTAGAACGCCTATTCGGTGGAATTTTGTCCTTGTTATTATACAGGAAAGATAAACTTTCCTGGGACTTGAGGGCAGTCTGCAAACCATAACTCTTAAAAATCTTTTGAATCTTTTCTGAGACACCAGGAATGTGGCTTAGTGAAAAATATAAATTATTTTTGATAGCGGGAGTAGTTGAATTATTATTTTTCACCATTCTGAACTTTTGTTCAAATTTATTTATTGCATAATTAATGCAATGTCTCGGATATGAGTTCGTCAATGCCACCTTCCTGAAATCTTCTATATTTTTACTAATAAATTGCATATCACATAGTGTGTAAATGCGCCTTAAGAAGTAATTCAAGGTGTTGAGTTTATATAAGAATGGTGTATCAGAGTTATAATTTACAAATCTGCCACTGTCCGACGATTTCCTAAAAATGTCAAATGACAGAGAGCCATCCAAATTTTTAATTATTAAAATATCAAGAAATGATATTTTGTTATTTAATTCGGTCTCAAAAGTAAATCTTATATCTGGATGGAAACTGTTAAATTTATCTAAGATGGTGTTAATATTAGATTTAGACACTATTGCCAAGGAATCATCTACATATTGTAGATAAATTAACAAATTGAGCGGCTCAACAATAGTATAATAGAATTTTCGAATGACAATTTCAGCCGCTATCGGACTCAATGATCCACCCATAGGCAGTCCTTTTAATTGTAGCATGATCTTCCCATTAAAAGAAAAATAATTCGAAAACAAGCAAAAGTTTAGGCCTGTTTTAAACCTATCTAAGTCAAAGTTGGTGTATTTGCTTATTTCGTCCCAATTTTCGTCTATGCATTCCATGAAAAAATCAAGAGAAATGCATGTGAATAAATTTTGTACATCAAAAGATACTAAGATGTGATCATTGGGAATTATAACATTTTTCAATTTTTCTTTGGCAATGTAGGAGTTATTAACCTTAAACGGGTCATCAGATGTAATATTTTTAAGGATGTCAGCAAAATATTTAGATAATTTAGCATTGCAATAATTTATGGTCGAAACTACTGGGCGGTAAGGGTGGTTTGGCGGTGTACCTTTGTGTGTTTTAATCAAGCCATATAGCCTGGCTAGATTAGAATTTTTTGGCCTCAGTTTGTTCATGGTTTTTTTATCAATTATATCGACATTATTGCAATCTTTCAAAAAGTTAGTTATTTCAAGTTCTAATTTTCTAATGGGGAAGTGAGAAACTTCTTTATAAGTTCCTTCGTCAGATAATAATGCCGACATATTTGCATTATATGACTCAGTAGTTGTGATCACAGACACTTTTGACTTATCAGACTGTAGAAATCTTATAACACATGTTTCTCACTTCCCATTAGAATTTGTAGAACTTGAAATAACTGGCTTTTTGAAAGATTGCAATAATGTCGATATAATTGATAAAAAAACCATGAACAAACTGAGGCCAAAAATTCTAATCTAGCCAGGCTATATGGCTTGATTAAAACACACAAAGGTACACCGCCAAACCACCCTTACCGCCCAGTAGTTTCGACCATAAATTATTGCAATGCTAAATTATCTAAATATTTTGCTGACATCCTTAAAAATATTACATCTGATGACCCGTTTAAGGTTAATAACTCCTACATTGGCCAAAGAAAAATTGAAAAATGTTATAATTCCCAATGATCACATCTTAGTATCTTTTGATGTACAAAATTTATTCACATGCATTTCTCTTGATTTTTTCATGGAATGCATAGACGAAAATTGGGACGAAATAAGCAAATACACCAACTTTGACTTAGATAGGTTTAAAACAGGCCTAAACTTTTGCTTGTTTTCGAATTATTTTTCTTTTAATGGGAAGATCATGCTACAATTAAAAGGACTGCCTATGGGTGGATCATTGAGTCCGATAGCGGCTGAAATTGTCATTCGAAAATTCTATTATACTATTGTTGAGCCGCTCAATTTGTTAATTTATCTACAATATGTAGATGATTCCTTGGCAATAGTGTCTAAATCTAATATTAACACCATCTTAGATAAATTTAACAGTTTCCATCCAGATATAAGATTTACTTTTGAGACCGAATTAAATAACAAAATATCATTTCTTGATATTTTAATAATTAAAAATTTGGATGGCTCTCTGTCATTTGACATTTTTAGGAAATCGTCGGACAGTGGCAGATTTGTAAATTATAACTCTGATACACCATTCTTATATAAACTCAACACCTTGAATTACTTCTTAAGGCGCATTTACACACTATGTGATATGCAATTTATTAGTAAAAATATAGAAGATTTCAGGAAGGTGGCATTGACGAACTCATATCCGAGACATTGCATTAATTATGCAATAAATAAATTTGAACAAAAGTTCAGAATGGTGAAAAATAATAATTCAACTACTCCCGCTATCAAAAATAATTTATATTTTTCACTAAGCCACATTCCTGGTGTCTCAGAAAAGATTCAAAAGATTTTTAAGAGTTATGGTTTGCAGACTGCCCTCAAGTCCCAGGAAAGTTTATCTTTCCTGTATAATAACAAGGACAAAATTCCACCGAATAGGCGTTCTAATATAATATATTTGATAAAATGCTTAGATTGTCCATCTCCTTGTAGCGTATACGTTGGTCAATCTTCTAGGAGGGTCTATGACAGGGTGGGTGACCACAGACGGGACATTAAAAATAAAAAAACTTCCACAGCCCTTTGCTCTCATGCTACGATGACAAATCATTCTTTTGATCTTGATAATGCCATAGTCTTAATGCAAGTAGATAATACTACAAAGAGGCTGTTTGCAGAAAAATGTTTCATTAAAGCAATGGGGAGCAGGGCCTTAAACTTTCAGACTGACTGCGACGGGTTGAGTAATTTCTATCTCTCCTTCTTGAACGACAATGACGCTTTGTTGTCAATATAGGTGTGTGTAAGAGAAAAATGGTAAAAATCATTTGTATATTAATTAGTTCGTTATTGAGATTAAAAAATATTTTATATAAAATTAATTTTTTTCATAAAAGTGTAATATTTTTTTCTCTTTTTTCTTTATTTTTAACCTTTTGACCGTATTATGGGATTTACTTGTCTATTGCCTTCTCAAATATGTTAAATTGAATAAATAAATATTTATTATCGGCTTCTCACCTCAGCCACTGACCTAATAATAGAGGTCATTGATATTATAGACCATCTCAGTAATAATATATATTTGTAAATTAATAAACATTTTATCAAAGCAAGCTGTTACTTAAGCGAATACACAAGTATTGAATGACTGGAAGCATACAAATTAAAATTATTTATATACCACATAATGTATATAAAGAAATATTTAATATAACAACTCTATACACTTATACTGTAAGAATTTTTGTATATCTTATATAAAATATTTTATTTGTATTTGTGATTAACAACTTAAAAATTAATTAAATGTATGACTTTCCAGCTCTAATTGACTGATGATGGCATTAGCAGAATAAAGCCGAAACGTCTCAACACTTGAGAGTTTTTATTTAATATAGAGGCTCACTTATTGGCTGCCTACTCCCTTGGTCCTGTATCAACTATATCTACAGCCACTCAATCTTATATCTAATAAAATTAGGTTGTTAATAAAACAACAACAACAAAATGAAATTAAATAAAAGTTCTATTGTGTGTAGTGTGTGTGTGTGTGTGTGTGTGTGTGTGTGTGTGTAATTTATAATGAATAAATAAATAATAATAACAACTCCCCAGTGTATATACAATAGAAACAATTAAGAAATCGGCATGGAAGGCTAACTAAAAGATCAGAAGATGGTAAAAGAAGAAAAATAGATTGTGGAAATATTATTGGAGGGAGTGAACGTGTAGATTTTGTAAAAGAGGGATTTCATTTACTCAAGGCTCTAGCTTCCAGGTGGAACTTAATTGTGGCGCTCACTGTACATATTTTATAAAATGGTGGAAGCAGTCCAAATTAATACAATTAAATAAAAGAAACTTGTGTTTTCTTTCTTGGACAAAAAGTGGCAGGTAGTATGTCGTTTTTTTTTGGTATAAAAATCAATAAATTTTCAATAATATTTATTTTTGGTTTACAGGTTTCGGCCACCATGAGAGCCATCATCAGAACGGAAACAAAATATACACATATATAATACAAGATAATCATATTTAGTCAAAATTCAACAAATTCTTTTTATGGCAATTTGATAAAATACTCCGTTATGAATTTATTAATAAGTATAAATACGTCACTCGAAAGACCCACTATTTTGTTTTTTTTTATTTATAAAAATAAAATTAAAATTATTCTAACAGAAATTAATATGTTGTTCCAATATTTACTCAATAATTCATCCACATAACAGCAGAGGCGTACCGAGGCAGTTGGGGGCCTGGGGCGGCACTAGAAGCGGGGGCCTTATATTGAATTTTTTTTTTGGGGGGGGGCTGCTCATCTTTAAATATCCTTCTCCTCCATACACAAAAATATTTTTAAAATACCGTATATCCCTGAACCCCAAGGGCCCCGGGGCCTCTCAAAGGGAAATTTTCATTAAATTTTGTTTTTACTTGAGCCCTGAGGGCCCCGGGGCCTCTCAAAGGGAAATTTTCATTTAATTTTTCTTTTTTTATCTAAATTTTTCCATTTTTACTTGAGCCCTGAGGGCCCCGGGGCCTCTCAAAGGGAAATTTTCATTAAATTTTGTTTTTACTTGAGCCCTGAGGGCCCCGGGGCCTCTCAAAGGGAAATTTTCATTTAATTTTCTTTTTTTTTATCTAAATTTTTCCATTTTTACTTGAGCCCTGAGGGCCCCGGGGCCTCTCAAAGAGAAATTTTCATTAAATTTTGTTTTTACTTGAGCCCTGAGGGCCCCGGGGCCTCTCAAAGAGAAATTTTCATTAAATTTTGTTTTTACTTGAGCCCTGAGGGCCCCGGGGCCTCTCAAAGGGAAATTTTCATTTAATTTTCTTTTTTTTTATCTAAATTTTTCCATTTTTACTTGAGCCCTGAGGGCCCCGGGGCCTCTCAAAGAGAAATTTTCATTAAATTTTGTTTTTACTTGAGCCCTGAGGCCCCGGGGCCTCTCAAAGAGAAATTTTCATTAAATTTTGTTTTTTACTTGAGCCCTGAGGGCCCCGGGGCCTCTCAAAGGGAAATTTTCATTAAATTTTGTTTTTACTTGAGCCCTAAGGGCCCCGGGGCCTCTCAAAGGGAAATTTTCATTAAATTTTCTTTTTTTTTATCTAAATTTTTCCATTTTTACTTGAGCCCTGAGGGCCCCGGGGCCTCTCAAAGGGAAATTTTCATTAAATTTTCTTTTTTTATCTAAATTTTTCCATTTTTACTTGAGCCCTGAGGGCCCCGGGGCCTCTCAAAGAGAAATTTTCATTAAATTTTGTTTTTTTTTATCTAAATTTTTCCATTTTTACTTGAGCCCTGAGGGCCCCGGGGCCTCTCAAAGGGAAATTTTCATTCAATTTTTTTTTTATAAATATATGGGGGCCTATGCCGGCTCGGGGCCTGAGGGCGGACCGCCCCCCCTCGCCCCCCCTCGGTACGCCACTGCATAACAGTAAATAATAATATTAAATAAAGTTGATTTTATAAAACTGCTAATTTGACTTCATCACACTCAATTACTCCAGAAGTTGTCTTCCTTCTTCCTGCAGATGTTGTCATAGTTTGTTGTAGGAGAGATTTTGTGTGTAATTGGTGAATTTTATGACATTAATTTTTTGTTAAGGCATATTGTGATAGGTCTATATATATAATACAAATGTTTCAACTGTTTTTTTAAACACTTGTATCCATTTGCCAGGTTTTTTTTGTTTTTAGAAACCTGAAGCATATTAATCAATATATAGGCTACACTTTGTCACTAATCATTTGGGTATAAAAGTTGAACAGTGAGTCCTTTATCTCAATTGTTTCCATTTTGACCCCTTTTCTTCGAGGGGCCTTTGGGATTTTTTCTTTTCCAAGTTGCTTTTTTTTTAAAATTCGTTGGAAGTCTTTTACACTCAGCCCCTATTTATTTCAATTGATTGGTATCCAATCCAAAATGAAATAAATTTTGTCGCCTGGAACGGGAATTTAATTTTCTCTACTTTTTAAGCACGATTTGAACTTACAAATTGTACCGCTTTATTTGTAGCAATTAATCAAAATATTGTGATTTGGTTATTTCGGTTGCCTATCTTCCAGAAACCCAATATGAAAGAATTTATTGACCCCATTATCGGTCTCTCTAATATTAATGTCAAATTGACAATTCCAATTTCCACATTATAAGAAGCAAATAAATAAATAAGTTTACAGGATATGAGCGCAGGTATTCAAGCCTCTCTACTTCACTTAAAATTTGAGATGTTTCGAACCGAACCGTCTCCATTGCGAGTTTTTTTAAAAGGGAAATAGAGTATTTTGCCTAAATCTTCTAAACTTGATTAGAATGCACCCATTTGCATTCCAAAAATAAAGCAAAGAAAGAAAAATTATTTTTCTACCAAAGTTCAATTTCCTTTTTTTTTTTTTTTTTGGTACATAAATAACGAATTTCTATCACCATAAACTAAATCATCCATACTAAAACAATTTTAAGAATATGAAATTCTCTCTATCATAGAGAGATTATACCAATATTCAATATTCACTTCGGTTTTGAAGAAAGAAAAGGCGGGTTTATGTAAATTAAATAAAAATAGAAAAAGAAAAACGGGAAAGAAAGAAAAATTGTAGAATGCAATTCTTTTTATTAATAAAAAAAATTAATTTATTACAGGGCCTCTTTGAAATTATCCCTTTCAATAATCAAGGCGGGATCTATATATGGGCTTTATGGGCTGCAGCCCAGGTCCCGGGATATAAGGGCCTCCAGCCACCTTTGAAGACAAGAGATAATATTGTGAAATTAAAAAAAAAAATAATTTAAAAATTTAAATGCCCCAAAAATAATCTGTAAAAATTTCATTAACTTCGGAATACTTTCCAGGTAAAAAGAGGACTATTCGCTTTTCGGCTATTCTTTATAAATTTCGAGAAAATGAGACACATTTTCTCGAAATGTATAAATTAGCCTAGGGCCCCACAAATTTACGGTAACGAAACTGCACCGCCCTTAATGCGAATATGGTCTTTGAAATTTATTTAGAAAGCTGTTCGCAACATATGCTTGTGGGATGTCTGTCTCTCCATCATTCTTCTAATTAGTCATTTATTCTGTCTTTTGAATTATTTTTTTTTAACCTCACTTTTACTAATAAACATTCTCTCCCTTTGATATGCAATATAGCATTTATTATGTACTCAACCATATCAATCTAAAAAATAAAATTATCGCCACAGGAAATACACAAAAGTGACATTAAAAACTTTTTTTTTTTTTATAAAAAAATTTCCCGTTTTACATAATTTATAAAAGGAACGTACCACACTTTATGTATCTTTTTTTTTTATATGATTGTATATGTCACAATTATTGTCTAATGTTAATTTTTGCGAGTGAAGTCCATTAAGCAAAAACATCATCCGGTTGATAATATTTATAGGCCATTTTAAAACCCAAGAGAGAGGAGGGAAGTGAAAAGTTGTCAAATTGTTTGCTGGTTAATTTCTCTCTCTCACCATCAGCCATTATAACATTAAACATTTGAGTGAATTATTTATAAAATATGTACCCACAGGAATAATAATAATAATGTAGAGAGAGAGAGAGAGTGAATAGGAATGGACAGGAATTGAAGTCTGAAATAATAATTTTTAACTTCCAAGTCAATGTTTTTTCTAGCACAAAAAATAAAGTAAATGAAAAGAGTTGAGAAAGAAGGCCTACCACACTAGTAGTAAAGAGAACTTCAATAAGGACTAGGGCCAGTTTCATCACTCTAGGTCATGGAGCAAATTTAACAATATTTTTTTAATTATTACAAAAAATTCGTTTTAAGGTGTGAGCAGCTACACTGTAAAAAAAAATATGAATTTTCAATCATTTTCCATATACTTTCGTGGTTTAATATTAATATGCCCAGGATATGAAATAAAATTAATATAAAAGTTTATGAACAAATTACCAACTTTTTAAACTTATCTTTTTCTTTGTGTGCCGCCAAATTTTGAAATCGTTAAAAGTGTACCGCGACAAGTTGAGAATCACTGGTCTAAACGTTCTCAAATAACTCGACTACCTCAAGGAATTTTTATTAATATTATTTTAAGGAAACTTGAAATTATTCTTTTTAAAATTTCTTTCACAAATCTAAATTTATTAAATTCTGGTTTGAAATTCGCGCTCTAAACTATTTAAATATTTATGAAGTCATACTAATTAAATAATTTTTATAAAGTAATTTAACTAAATAGCTATAAAAATAAAAATAAAATAGAAATTAACAATTTTTACCAAAATAATTAATTTTAAAATATACAAGAAATTTGTTAGGTTGGCAACAAATTGAACTTTCTCATATATATTCATAAACAGTTTATGAAACAGAGTTCCTATACTTGTATAGGAAGTTTTTTTGGAAGTTTTTTTAACAGTGTATAAAAGGAGCAACACAACAATACTCTGTGTTTCTAACTGCACATCAAATTTTGTCTTTAGATAGAAAAGCAATTAATAAATTATAGGTTTCGATTAATGCCGTAACGAGAGTATGGAGCGAAAAAGTAGCTATATATTGGCCTATATATATATTTTTTTAATTTATTTAAGGTCTTTTCGGCGACCCTTGGTTCATAAGGTCAGCACACTAACCCCTACACTAAGGCCCGTGGGCAAAAATGTATATTCATATCTTGGTCTCAAAATATGTCGAAAAAATGTCAAAAAAAAAAAAATGTCAAAAAATCTAATATGACACAATTAGAATAGAATAATATTTATATTTAGCTCTGAGACCGAAAGTAAGAGTTGTGTGCTGTGCGATCAGTCACACCAGATTACCAGCCCCCCCCTCCCCGAAAAACTGCTATGAATTCCCTCTTGCTCCTTTGACGCTATGTATTCAAAATTTTGTCAATTTGTTTAATTTTTTGTTGTTCCCATAGTGAAATTGTAGTTTTCTAAAAGTAATTTCAAAATTCAAATTTCAGCTGAATTTTAATTATAATCTCATATCTTGCGTCGGGGGAAACAAATCATGGATAGACTGTTAGTAAATTTAATAAAAGAATCGAAATTCAGGGCCAAGTCGCTTAACCCATTACTAGGTACTTGACCTCGAGGGCTGAACCTGGCGCATAAACGCCTTTATTAATTTGAGAGAAAATAAAAAAAAGAATATTTATCTTTTTATTTTCGCAGGCCTGTAAATGTATTTTTTTAATAAATTAAAATAAATTCCATTTAGAATTGTAAACGTTATTCTCTTGTTGATTCCTCTCTCTTTTTCAAAAATAGGATCGATATCCATCTTTTCATTCGATTTATATTGAATTTCATTACATAGATGTTTACATTCGGTTGGCAAATATAATCAAATATACAATATTTCCTATCTGGCGGAAAAAAAAGAATAAGGGCCATTTTACATGCAGACAGACTATTGTAACAATGGAATATATAAAGAAAAAAATCTGTCTGAATAGATTGCAAAAAATGAAAAGAAAAAGATGAACAAACAACGAATAGAGATTGTCGAAAAAATGAATTAAATATTAAAGTTATTTAGAAAATAAAAGGAGTGCTATGGCGGAAGAAAATTACAACGAACTTTGATTCTCTTATCTAACAGTTTGCTAATGAGATATGCTTTTATTTATTTGATCTGTGTATGGTGAGTTTTTAAAACACTTCTCAAGCACCAAAGATTTAATAAATTATTTCCAGCCATCTGATCTCACCACTTTCTGTATTTGGGGATGAGATCATATTCCACTTTCCCTGTCCTAGGAGGAGACTTTGGGAATGTTGAATAATTTTCGGGAAGCTGGACTGGAACTGGAGTTGAGTTGAAACTTCAAATACAGCTTAGCCATTTGCCTCCTTCTTTTTTATAAATTCGGTTCCGATAAGAACACCGTATAAAAAAAGCAAACCTAAAAAATTATCTTATATTTCATTAACTATAAACATTTCGAAACAATATTAACAAATGATGTACAAAACTTGAACAAATTTTTGTTGTGTAAAAATGTGTGTATCTTTTTACTAATAACCTATTGAAAGGAAAATAGGTTAGGTTAGGTTGAAGTGGCCGTTCCCAGAGAGGGAACACACTTAGGCCAATTAGGCCCTTTGTGATACCACGGTGGAGCTATCCCCCTTTCCTACCCTCAGAGGAGACTTCGGCAGGATGGTTGAA
>JAKCPI010009631.1:0-18409 GCA_023213315.1 Euborellia annulipes
AGGGTTTATTTGCTTGGTGGCAAGATGTTCCAATTGGTCGAAGCGCTGCCATATTTTCACGGAGCCTATGAACAAAAGACGCCGGCTCAATTTTTAGGAGAAGAATCCGGAGAAAAATTCTCCAGGAAGTCTTCAAGGAGAGCCATAAACCAATTCCGCTGGTGATGATTGAAGGACCTCCGAGAACACAGAACGAAGTCCTAATAAAACAATTGGAAGGGCTTCAACCCAAGACGTTGAACGCCTTGATCTGATAGAGGACTTAAGTGTTCTATGCCAACGCTCAATCAAGCCGTTCGATTGCGGATGGTAAGAGTGGTGCGAATTCTTGAAATCCCCAATAACTTGGTGAACGAAGTGGTTAGATAGGATTCAAATTGAGATTCCTCATAAACATTTACTAAACGTATTTTCAAAGTATTGTACATATCAGTCGTTGGTGGATTCAAAATTAAATCAGAAATCTGTTGAAGAACTTCACTCTCCATCGCTGCCACTACAGTGTGATATTTAGTGGTATCGGCCGTGATGCCCGCTGCAATAAACTGCGAGTCTAACTGCTTAAACCAAAGCTTAACATTCTGCTTCCAAAAAGGGGGAATTTTAACGGCAATCCGAGCAACTTCCACATTCGAACGATTCTCTTCAGCAGTTGAAACGCTCATTTTAACTTCAGAGAGTCAGGGTCACCAATTTAAAGAGAAAATTATAGCAGCTCAAATATTTACAAAATTCTAATATTTTATTTAATAACATTAATTTTTTACATAACAACACAAAACAGAAACTAAAACACAAACGCCATGGCAACACTGCAACTTGTGTATCACCACAACTACATAGGGATCTTTTAAACAAAATTGAGCGAGTTAAGGAAACGAAAACGTGTGATGAAAATGAATGAAAATAAATTTTTCACCGAAACCTCGTATTAACCGGCAACTCGGTTCTGACAAAGCCGGTTAAGAGGGGTTGTGCTGTATAGAGCAGCTATTCTCAACCGCTGGTCCGAGGAGAAATTTTACTAGTCCGCGGACAATTTTTTATTTAATTTTTTTTTATAATTTTCTGTGATTTTTGTTAAAAGTTTATAGTCTATACTTAATTATTATGTGTATAATATAATGTATCTATGTATTATATAATTACAAATCTTTACATTTAAATATCATTGTAAGTATATGATACTAAAAATCTTACAATTAACTTATGTTGTAGTTCTTTAATACCTAGTAAAATTTTGTTGCGAATTTTTTTTACAAATTTTACAAGTCCGCGGGCCAAAAAGGTTGAGAAACGCTGGTATAGAGAAATAATATTTTATAATCCCCTTTTGAAACTGATATCGTGTAACATTTGATGCCCCAATTTTGAGAATAAATTGTAAAGCACATATCCATTTAAACAGCATAAGGATATTTTTTTATGCTGAGATCATCATAATGACTATTTATTAATATGTACAGGGTGTCCGGTAAAGAATGGATAACCTTGAAATGTCTTATAGTATAACTTATGGCCGTTCAGAAAAAAAAATTGAAACAAAATATATCATAAGTAGTACCTAAGATATGATTTTTTTAAAAAGAAAGGTCTAATTTTTTTACCTTGTTTTACTTTTATGAACACTACGATCAGAAATGAATGGATTCCATCGGTTTGTTGTTATTTTATTATTATACACGAACTATGCTAATAGATAAACAGTGAATAGTATGACTAGCTATTGCACTTTTTTATTAAAAAATTAGCAAATTAATTAATTTTAGAAAAACTTTGCAAAATTTATTTTTTAAACAATGTTTAAACTTTTAATAAAAAAGTGCAATAACTAGTCATACTATTCACTGTTTATCTATTAGCATAGTTCGTGTATAATAATAAAATAACAACAAACCGATGGAATCCATTCATTTCTGATCGTAGTGTTCATAAAAGTAAAACAAGGTAAAAAAATTAGACCTTTCTTTTAAAAAAATCATATCTTAGGTACTACTTATGTTATATTTTGTTTCAATTTTTTTTCTGAACGGCCATAAGTTATACTATAGGACATTTCAAGGTTATCCATTCTTTACCGGACACCCTGTATACCTTCCCTCATATTAACATTAAATATTTATGTACGAATGAATATAACAGTTATAAAATTATTTATCCACTAATCTATTAAATTAATTAAAAGTTAATGTTGATTTTAACTAATTTCAGTTATATTAATATTATATTAGAGGTGTGGGTACTCAAACCTAATATTCCCTAAGTAATATTAATACAGTATCAACCAAAAGCTGAAAAGCGAAAAGCTGTGGAGAGCAGCTGCAATGCAACTCGTGTTCGAGTCCACAAAAAATTATCTACATGCCTTCTCTTGAGGTAAGAGGAAAAATGGCACCCCAACAAAGAGTTTATTTGGACAGAAAACATTTTTCTTGACTAAAATATTATATGTGGGTCCTAGAAGACAAGGGATCTAAGGCCCATGCTACACGAGCGTTTTTGGCGCGTTTCTAACCTAAAAAATTGCTGATATTTCTCAAAAGGTAGGTTATCTGATTGGTAGTAAAATGGCGACGAGATCTGAAGCAAGCGGCCCTAGCCTATAACATATTGTAAAATATATCACATCTTATCATTTTATTGTTAAAAGAAGTAGAATCTAAAGAAAAATATCAAATATGTCTATTTCTTTTAACAATAAAATGATGAGATCTGATATATTTTACTATAAGAATAAAACTGAAGTGGATTTCTGCACTACAAAAAAAAAAAGAAAAGCCATTTAGCCGAAAGTCAACAAACTGACTCTAGCTGATGCAACCGGCCCTAAGTGGGTTTATTGAAAGATGCCGCCATTTAGAGGAGCGCCCCTTCACCAACTAATAGATGTAGTGTGGGTTTTTCAAACTTTAATTTTGGTTTACTCGAAATATTTGAAAAGACAGTTAGACCTCTTGAGTTCTAGGGCCCACATATAATTTCGAAATATTTTGATTTTTTTAAGTTTAAATTTCAGATGAATTAGCACTTCAGCTTGGCTGATAATTAACAAAAATTTATTAAGAATTATTTTAAGAAGCCTATGAAGTCAGAGGCTGTTTATTTATGCAACAAGAAGAATCATCAAAGAAGTAAAACACCCTTATCCCCAAACCGTTAAATTAATTATGCAATTTATGTCCGTTACACAGCTCAAATTTTAACGTGGACTTTTATTAATGTTAGTTTTAATATGTTATTTTATCAATGTTGTAGATTAATGTTATTTATATTATGTTTTTAAATTAGTTAGTATTATTTATATTATGTTCTTATATTAGTTTTATTCATATTATGTTATTGTATTAATGTTTTTGTAGTATATTTTTTTATGACTCTTACATATGATATTATGTTTTGGTTTTTGTGTTGGTGTGGTTATTGTAATGTTGTAAATTGATTTTGTATAATTTTATTTATACGTATATTTTTTGTAATGAACGATGTTTGTATAAAAGGTATGATGATAAAACAACCTTAAATAAATTAAAAAAAATAAATAAATAATAATAATAATAAAACCTCTGAACTTGGATAAATTTTTAATAAAAAAAAATTGTTTTTACTAATTTTTGTTAAAATAATTATTTTTCATAGCCTTAGGGGGGTTTGGAGTCCAACCCCCCCCCCCCATGGGACCCAAGCCAAGACTAGATATTTAATTGATTGATTGTAATAAGTCATAAGCGAACAAGTTACTCTTAATACATACAGCCCAATTAAAAATTGTATAACTCACAATGATAATTAAATATAATACTGTCAACCTTGTATTCTAACAATTAATCGTCCTGAGGAAGGTCGTGGACTTGCGACCGAAACGTCGACGATTAATTAATTAAATAAGTTTTTTATTTAATTTCCTTGGCTGCAAAGTCTCCTATACCCAATTCTAGATATTTAAGCTCTATAATACAAATTATATTTCATATAGGGCTAGAGAAATTTTTGAAAACATTTTTTGAACCCCCCCCCCCCATATAAAATTTCTGACTACGCCTATTTTATTTTTTATAAGTTTATAAAAAATTTTCTGCAGATGAAGCTAAAAAGACTTTTTAAAAGCCTAAGGCGAGTGACGCAGCTTGTTTATTTATTAATAGAAATTAAAAGAAAATTTATTATAATGGCGAGAACTGATTCTTCAGACTTTTTTTTTATTTTCTTTTTGAAATACCCAATGTATTATTTATTTAACCATTTCTAAATCAGGACATTTCTATTTCACGGACTCGTCGTTGTTGTCGTAATATCATTTTCTCTCTTTTTTCTATTAACATAACTATTCAGTTAAATAAAAAAAAAATATCAATTTCTATTCCCATTATTATTTTTGAAAGTTTCATCGTAGATAGGACTTGGCATTTTGAGGTGGGTCATAATTTTCCCTGACAACACACAGAGAGAGGGTTTCGATGGAAAAGCACTTTCAATGGCATTTACTAGTTTTGTAATGAATGGTTATGTGTTTCCATGATGAAGAGAATGATCCTTCCCTCTATCTCTCTCTTTCCAAGTCATAGATGCGTATTTACGTACTGGTTTTTATTTTATTATCTACAGATATATTCGTATTTAAAAGTTTTTTTTTTATGAATTATATATAAACAAGTCAAAATGTAGAGAGGGCGGATGAACATTTAAAATAATTTATCTTATCATTGTGAAAAGGAAATATTTGGGGAGAAATTTTTTATTTTAATTTTGGATCATTTATTACCCTTAATAACTTATTATTGTAAGAAAATCACAATTCCCTGTGAGCTTCGACAGTCGGCGCCACAAGTGCCTGATATGCTCGAGAGGGGAGACTTGAGCTTAGACAAACAAACCAATATTTTAAAAATAAATAATCTTTTTTTTTTTTAATGAAATTGATGTGAAAAAGCCACTTTTACGACTAAGCATTTAGCTCAAGGCTCCACTCTTGAGCATATCAGGCACTTGTGGCGCCGACTGTACCAAAGGCCAGCCATCCGAGGTTAAGCGTAGCTTGGCATGTCTTAATGGGTGAGATATTACTGGGTGTTCCTCGCCTTTTCAGCCCTTTAAGGAATATACAGTGCTGGCCATATCAGATCTTTTAGGGCGTCGAATGCCATTTAGACACCGTCTCTGTTTATTTCAAATGGATTGGTAGCCAACTAATAGAAATAAATTTTTTTTCACATGAGACAAGGTGCGAACTCTGACTCTTGGCACAAGAGGCAGAAACTCTACCACTGAGCTATGAGCCAAGGGCTATACTTATCAGTAGAGCCCGGATTCCTATGCAATTGCATATTCTATTTGCTAATAGGTACGTCACTGAAAAGCAATTTTCTATCTGAATCATGCCCCCTTGGAGCTAGGGTTCAAATTCTATATTGCATATTTTTGCATATTTGGCCAATATTGCATAAAGTTGCATATTTAAAGCTTTTTGGATATTTTAAATTTTTTTTCAGTAAAGTTTCATTTTATTTCAATTTTTTAATTTTTTTTTCTAAAAACAAAAAAAAAAAAAAAAATTTAAATCCTTTATTACATTGTAAAAAATAAATAACTATATATTTTTTATTCTTTATATCCTCTTTTAAGAAATAAATTTAGTTTTTCTAGAATTTTCGTTGGATGAATATAAAATCAGTTGTGTTCAAGGACGGATACAAGGGGGGGGGTAAAGGGGGTAATTGCCCCCCCCCACCCCCGAGACTTAAAAAATAATACTTTTTTTCGAAAAAAAAAAATTATTTTTAATGTAAAATTTTAAAAATTAATACTTAAAAATTTGATTTGTATATATATTCTGGCAAACAAGTACAGAATGCCCCTTTAAATTACCGAAATTAAGGAAAAATAGTGTGCTGTGCGACGATCACACCAGATTACCCCCCCCTGCTCCCCCGCCGAGAAACACCTCTGGATTCGCCCTTAGTCGTGTTCGAAGTCAAATTAATTAAAGAAAAAAATCCCAAAACAGGGGTCCTCGTTTGATTCAAAAATTTCGCAATGGATTGCTCTCTGTTTTTTTTTTTTTTTTTAATTATTTCCTTCCAAAAATAAAACACCATTAGTTTTACATCAGTAGAAATCATGATTTACCTTTAATTTGAAGCCATTTACTTAATATTTTTGCCATAAATATATTGCATATTTTGCTGCATATTTTAATACTTTTACTGCATATTATATGGCATATTTAGCGGTTTTTGCTGCATAAAAATCCGGGCTCTACTTATCAGTTATTTAATAGTTAGTATCCATTCTTTAAAGAACAAATTTGTTCTTGATTTTTTAGGCCTGTTTGGCTCAGGATTTTTATCCAAAACCACAAAATTTTTGCTGCTCAAAAAATCGAATTTAAACTATTAATTTGCTCAGGGGCCCATATCTTGTGGGTACGTGGATGGCGACCACGAGCTGCCCGAGCTGGGACTGACAGTACTTCTTTTCTTTGCATGTCAGTCTCCTTCCTTTTATATTTTCAACAGGTGTCAGACCGTGAGACGGGCCGGCCTGTTTCATTCCTTCCGGTCGCAAAAACCCACTCCGCCGACTCCCGCACAGCGGGATTAAGGCGAAGAAAGAAGAAGAAGAATAATTTAAACTATTAATAATAAACACTAATTTAAAGTTCTGTTCAATTTAAAGCAATTAATCAGATTAAAACATGTATCTACTCTAAAAGAGATTATTTTGTAATGAAGCTGGCAGAAAGGTGTCTTTGGGCAAAGGAAAAAACAGTTAATTATTTAATACATTCATTTTCTCTACTTTGGCCATTATAAAATAAACATATTTTGTAAAACTGTGATGTCGAAAAAATGTTTAAGACGGGCTTCGGGTTGGCCACCCTTGAACCAGAGCATAGATTGTCCTCCCTCCCTCCTCTCGATTCGGATTTAGTCCATTGGAAACTACAGGGACTGCTCGTAGTGAAGTGTAAGTGGGAGGGAAGGGAAAAGGACTAGAGCCTCCCACTACTTGCTTCCGTTTTCTTTTCCAGCAGCGTTGGAACTTAGGGTTGTCTAAGTACCGGGGGTTCTCTAATAAAATCTGGGTGACTGTCGCACAGCACACAACTTTCTCTTACCTTCGGTAATCGAAAGTTGTGTACTGTGCTTGTCACACCAGATTTTTTGTGTCGACATGTATTTAGTTCCAGGCAGTAGGGAATATTTGAATTCAGATGTAAAATTTATAAGTATGGGAAAATATTTATATTTTGTTACCATGGCAACCATTTCTCCTATCTTTTCTATGGAGTGCAAGAGTAAAGTGGTCTTCAAACAATTTTGAGGGCAAAACGAGAATATACATTTGAAAGAGCATCTAAAAAATAATTGATTTTTGAATTTTAATCAAAATCGTTAGAGCGCATTTTGAGAAAATCGAAAAAAACTGAAAAAGTACATCAGTAAAGTACTAGTACTCTTTGGCCGATTTTGATTAAAAGCTTATTTTTCCGGTCCCGGGGGGTGTTTAACTTATATATAAAATTTCAGCCTCATAGCTCAATTCCTTCATGCTTAAAAGTGAACACAGACACACACACACCCACCCACCCACCCACCCACCCACAGACAGACCATGTCGCGAAAACCACTTTTTTGGATTCAGGGGACCTCAAAACGTGAAGATCCATCAAAATCTCGACATCGAATTTTTGACATGAAACCAATACTTTCTCTCTATACCGGGTGGGCCATTAGTGCGTGGACGGAAGATTGTGGGCTTATTAACGGACATTTTTAAAGTTTGTTGATCGTATATAATGTGGGGCCTTTAGGGCTACAAATTAAAAATATTTTTGTTCCAATTGCACTTTTTATACAGGGTGACCCATATCAAAGTTATGTTTTTTTAAATGGAACGCCCTATATATTATTGCATATTTGGATTCTTCGGCCAATTTTAGTATGACTTTATGTCATGCAATGTATTCCAAACCAAACCGTTTAGCCGCAAATCGGGTTTTTGTGAAAAAACTACTGTCTGAAAAAATTGAATATCTCGCGAACCATGTAATACCGGGGGCTGTTCTTTGTGATCTTATTAATCATGAAATGTGATGCCAATGGGTAACCCGGAATTATTCTATGTTGGGAGATATGTCCTCCAATTTGGAAAATTTCAAACATGGATAACTTTATTTTTTCAAATGGAACATACTACTTTTTTGATGCCAAGGACGTGAAATTTAATTTCTTCTAATGACATAATGTTGTCTATATCTATCTTTGGTAGTTTTTATTCCAAAATATTCGATAACGAAAAAAATATATTTATTATAGTCAAAAACCATTTTAAAAAAACAATCCAAACGCAAACAAAATTGTAATAATTGAAAGATATGCTAAATATTCGAAAATGTATTGAAATTCCTTTAAAATCATTTATTTGAACTTCCCGAAAAAGAAATTAGGTTATGTTTAGGTTAGGAGGTGCGCCATCTTGTTGAAAAATCATACCCCAATTTTAGCAAGCGGGGCTTCTTCTAGGAGTTCAAATAAATGATTTTAAAGGAAATTTCAATACATTTTCGAATATTTAGCATATCTTTTCCATTTATTACAGTTTTGTTTTCGTTTGGATTTTTTTTTTAAAATGGTTTTGTCTATAATAAATGTATTTTTTTTTTTCGTTATCAGATATTTTGGAATAAAAAGAAAACTACCAAAGATAGATATAGACAACCTTATGTCATTAGAAAGAGAATTAAATTTCACGTCCCTTGGCATCAAAAAAGTAGTATGTTCCATTTGAAAAAATAAAGTTATCCATGTTTGAAATTTTCCAAATTGGCATGGCCATATCTCCCAACATAAGAATAATTCCGGGTTACCCATCTGGCCCACATTAGTACATTTCATGATTAGTAAGATCACAAAAGAACAGCCCCCTAGGTATTATGGTTCGCGAGATATTCAATTTTTTTCAGACAGTAGTTTTTTCACAAAAACCCGATTTGCGGCTAAACGGTTTGGTTTGGAATACATTGCATGACATAAAGTCATACTAAAATTGGCCGAAGAATCCAAATATGCAATAATATATAGGGCGTTCCATTTAAAAAACATAACTTTGATATGGGTCACCCTGTATAAAAAGTGCAATTGGAACAAAAATATTTTTAATTTGTAGCCCTAAATGCCCCACATTATATACGATCAACAAACTTTAAAAATGTCCGTTAATAAGCCCACAATCTTCCGTCCACGCACTAATGGCCCACCCGGTATATATATTACATATATACATAGGTAAGAGAAAGTAAAAATAAAACATATCATTTTCCCGTTTGTTACTTGTTATAATGAATGATATTCTGATGGTTGAACGATAAATCAGGAGGTTTGTTCAGACCAAATTTATTCCACTATATAGTCGACGTTTCGGGAGACTAGACGCCTCCTTCATCAGGGCTTTTTCTATGTTGCGATTGATGAATGCTAGGGATGGAAAAGGCGCTCGAAAAGTCGATTTTCGATTTTGGAATCTATTAATGATTTCTGAAAGTCGACTTTTCGACCTTCAAGTCGACTTTTTAAAAAACTCTATAACTCGTGTTTAGGAAATTAAGAATGCCACATATCTTCACTAACCGATCTTAGAAAGCGTGTTGATTGGTGTGTTATGTGTAGGTTTTAAAAAGAAAAAAATGAAAGTCAATCAATGAAAACGTTACAAACTATATTACCATTGGATACTAAGTAGGGTAAGAAAAAAGTCGAAGTCGAATCGATTCTAATCGACTTGAAAGAGTTTCAACTCGATTCTAAAAAGTCGATTATTTTCAGTAAAAGATCGATTCTTGACTAAAGTCAGAGTCGACTTTTACATCCCTAGCCAGAACTGTAGATTTGTTTAAAGTTTGCAGCTCATTCTCAATCTTTTTGACTTTTCTTTTATTTCAAAAAAATCATATCACAACTTTTGATTGTGGAATATAAGAGCAAGTTGCGATTAGCTCCACCAGATTTATTTATAAATAGAAGGATATGCATACCTATTATAATATATATCGGTTTGTTCATCTTTTTGAAATAAGACTTTTTGTTATTTTTAGTTTGAGACAAAAGGACCGTTCTTTCTCTATGGTCCAGATGTTTCTTTGTGAACATCCCTTAATTATCCGCCCCAAAGGCCCTTTTATTCGCCACAAACCCACGCCCTCTATTATCGATAGGAAATTTTTAAAAAGATTCTATTCTTTTTTTTTTTTGTTATTGTTATTGTTGTTGCTTCATGACGCTTTTCCTTCTTTTTATTTTTCTTTCTCAAATGAACATAAATATCCTTTCTTCCTTGTTTATTAAAAATCTACAAATAGTGCAAGTCGATTGAATTAGTAGGGGGTACTTTGTCACAAGTTGAATTGAGAAAAATTTTGACTGGGGAGAGAAATTTTACAACCAACTTAAGCTGCCCAAGGTTGCTGCCACCCTGCACAGACAGTCTCAGACACGTCATGTGTCAGTGAACTTGACCAAGACTTTTATTGTTAGTAATTGCTCAAAGAAAAACTTTTAGTTGTATTTTAGGCTTTTTTTACTCTGACACTATCAATTGATGATATGTGAATATTATTTTATCTTAATTCTTAGTTAATTAGCTATACATTGTTGTATTTGTGTAAAGGTTTTGTTAGTTTTAAGTTGCTGAAAACGTTACGAAAAAAAAACAAATAAACGCGGGGGCACTTTGTCACAAAAAATTTGGGGCACTTTGTCACAATGGAAAAAAAGACATTTTGACTACTGAGTAACATTTTATTTGAATATATGATTGATTGCAATAGAGTATACTATTGTTGATTATGTACCGGTATTAATAATTAATTGCAAATGTAACCTTTCATTTAAACAATGTAATAAACATAATTTAAAAAGATGTTAACGTCTAAGTCCAATGGTTCCCAAACTTTTTTGGCCCATCGCCCCTTTCTGCTGGTTGTCTAACACCTATTGCCCCCTTTTCATTTTCATTGTATGCATTAATTTGAAGCAAAGTATCAATAATAAAGCAGTTTTATTATTTTAAACAATTTTATTACCGCAACAAAAGCAGTTTTATCCGGCCAATCTTAGCTCTAGTATCAATTTATGGACTTTTCAGAATTATACTTACTATACATACACAAATTTACATGGTTCAAATTGAATCAAATTCATAAATTCTGTGATCTGCATTTGTGTACAAAACATGATTTAAAATTTTTAACAAAAAAGGTTGCAGAAATATTGACCGAAACGTTGAAATTTTTTTTAGTTAAATTGTATTATTAATTACAATAAACCTCAATTAATGGCAAAAATTTATTTAAAAAAATACTCCTGACCCTAGGTGTACTAGGCAAGATTTTTATTATTTTACGAAGAAAATAACAAAAATGGATCTTTTTTCGGTCAATTTTTATTTAATGAAAACAAAAGTGACATTTCGATTCTAGATTAGAATTATCTTAAGACTATTTTATTTTTATGCGAATTTTGTCTCTTCTTCTATTCTGACCATCTAAATAGGAGAATTTTCTCTTTGATTTTTGTTCTTTTAAATTTTAGTAAACTCTAATAATTTTTCACCCTTTGAATATTCATCGCCCCCTATTATTTATTGCCCCCCTGAAAACCCAAATCACTCACTTGGGGGCGATCGCCTCCAGGTTGGGAACCACTGGTCTGAACTAAACTTCCTTTAAAATTACATTTGACAAAGTACCTCCTACCCTGTGACAAAGTGCCCGGCCATGGGGCATTTTATCACACTTGAAGTCCTTAAGGAAAAACAAATTAATCCATATTTAGACATTTACTTGAAAACTGATTATTTTACGTAAATTGTACAAAGTTATGTGGCATTTATTTACATATTTATTTTGGCTCAAACACCAACGAAAGCCTGGTAAAAAAAATCACAAGCGAAAATTGTGACAAAGTACCCCGCTCTCCCCTAGGTGAAGGCACTTTCACCTCAAATGAATTATTAATTAATGAAGTTCATTTAGTTTAAAAATAGAGACTATTTCCCATCAGTGAGCTTGTTTTTAATATTTTAATTAAAATTATCATGTATCCACAATTTTTTTTTCATCCTCTACCTCTCTACAAATAGATTTTAATTATTCCAAATACGTACATTCCACTAACAATTAATAACGAGAAGATCGTTTTTTTTTCGCTAATTTAAAACTAAAAATATTAACGTTAAAAATATTTATTTATAGTTAGAGATGCTTGTTTAATTAATCAACTAATTATTCTCCCTTTTAAAGAGTAAAAAAAAACAAGTAAATATTTTTATTTAATCAAAAAGCATGACGGTGTGTGTTTTATTTTTTACTCTAGTCATGTAATGGAGTTTGATATCATTCTAATAAAATTAGGTTGTTAATAAAACAACAACAACAAAATGAAATTAAATAAAAGTTCTATTGTGTGTATGTATGTATGTATGTATGTGTGTGTGTGGGTGTGTAATTTATAATGAATAAATAAATAATAATAACAACTCCCCAGTGTATATACAATAGAAACAAGTAAGAAATCGGCATGGAAGGCTAGATCAGAAGATGGTAAAAGAAGAAAAATAGATTGTGGAAAGGGAGTGAAGGTGTAGATTTTGTAAAAGAGGGATTTCGTATACTCATGGCTCTAGCTCCCAGGTGGGAACTTCATTGTGGTGCTCACTGTACATATTTTATAAAATGGTGGATGCAGTCCAAATTAATACAATTAAATAAAAGAAACTTGTGTTTTCTTTCTTGGACAAAAAGTGACAGGTAGTAATAGCCTATGTCGTTTTTTGGTATAATTATTAAAAATCAATAAATTTTCAATAGGATTTATTTTTGGTTTACAGGTGGGCTAACATGTTTCGGCCACCATGAGAGCCATCATCAGAACTGAAACAAAATATACACATATATAATAGAAGATAATCATATTTAGTCAAAATTCAAAAAATTCTTTTTATGGCAATTTGATAAAATACTCCGTTATGAATTTATTAATAAGTATAAATACGTCACTCGAAAGACCCACTATTTTGTTTTTTTATTTATAAAAATAAAATTAAAATTATTCTAACAGAAATTAATATGTTGTTCCAATATTTACTCAATAATTCATCCACATAACAGTAAATAATAATATTAAATAAAGTTGATTTTATAAAACTGCTAATTTGACTTCATCACACTCAATTACTCCAGAAGTTGTCTTCCTTCTTACTGCAGATGTTGTCATAGTTTGTTGTAGGATAGATTTTGTGTGTAATTGGTGAATTTTATGACATTAATTTTTTGTTAAGGCATATTGTGATAGGTCTATATATATATATATATATATATATATATATAATACAAATGTTTCAACTGTCTTTTTAAACACTTGTATCCATTTGCCAGGTTTTTTTGTTTTTAGAAACCTGAAGCATATTAATCAATATATAGGCTACACTTTGTCACTAATCATTTGGGTATAAAAGTTGAACAGTGAGTCCTTTATTTCAATTGTTTCCATTTTGACCCCTTTTCTTCGAGGGGCCTTTGGGATATTTTGTTTTCTAAGTTGCTTTTTTTTTTTAATTCGTTGGAAGTCATTTTACACTCCATCCCTATTTATTTCAATTGATTGGTATCCAATCCAAATGAAATAAATTTTGTCGCCTGGAACGGGTATTTAATTTTCTCTACATTTAAGCACGATTTGAAATTACAAATTGTACCGCTTTATTTGTAGCAATTAATCAAAATATTGTGATTTGGTTATTTCGGTTGCCTATCTTCCAGAAACCCAATATGAAAGAATTTATTGACCCCATTATCGGCTCTCTAATATTAATGTCAAATTGACAATTCCAATTTCCACATTATAAGAAGCAGATAAATAAATAAGTTTACAGGATATGAGCACAGGTATTCAAGCTCTCTCTACTTCACTTAAAATTTGAGATGTTTCGGTTCGTTACGTCTCCATTGCGAGTTTTTTTAAAAGAGAAATAGAGTATTTTGCCTAAATCTTCTAAACTTGATTAGAATGCACCCATTTGCATTCCAAAAATAAAGCAAAGAAAGAAAAATTATTTTTCTACCAAAGTTCAATTTCCTTTTTTTTTTTTTTTTGTACATAAATAACGAATTTCTATCACCATAAACTAAATCATACAGAGTAAAACAATTTTAAGAATATGAAATTCTCTCTATCATAGAGATTATACCAATATTCAATATTCACTTCGGTTTTGAAGAAAGAAAAGGCGGGTTTATGTAAATTAAATAAAAATAGAAAAAGAAAAAAAAACGAGAAAGAAAGAAAAATTGTAGAATGCAATTCTTTTTATTAATAAAAAAAATTAATTTATTACAGGGCCTCTTTGAAATTATCCCTTTCAATAATCAAGGCGGGATCTATATATGGGCTTTATGGGCTGCAGACCAGGTCCCGGGATATAAAGGGCCCTCAGCCTTTGAAGACAAGAGATAATATTGTGAAATTAAAAAAAATAATTTAAAAATTTAAATGCCCCAAAATAATCTGTAAAAATTTCATTAAGGGGGTTCAGGAGGTAGAAGTTACGCATGTTTTTCCCGAGAAGAGGGCGTTGTGTGTCTTCAAAAGTAAGCCAATAAACAACAACTATTACGAAAATTTGCCAAGAGATGTCAGCATGGTAGCTAATCATTTAATGGATTTGGTTGATTTCCATTGATCTTTTAATAATAAATACTTTATAAATGTTATTATATATTATGTATCTTTTATAAAAGCATAAAAATTTATAAATATAGGCCATATATAGGCTAATTCTATATCGTCTGTTAGACTAGCCTGCCATCTTTTGCAAGAGTGATTAACTATTTGACAGATAAATAGATAAATTTTAAATATATCTACCAATCTTATTTTAAAAATTTCTTAATTAATATGTGATTAATAATAACAATAAATTCATTTTTAAATTTTAAAAAAATTAAAGATTATTGGGACAGATTGTTTTTTTGTATTTCTTGATAACAAAAATATTAATTACGATAATTTTTTAATAAGTCATTAAAAAAATTATAGCTCGATGTTCCAATAATCTCTTATGAATTTAATTCATTAAAAAAAACCGCAATGAAAAATTCCTTATAATAATCTAGTTTTTTTTAAAAGTACGTTTAGACGTCGCTCCTGAACCTCCTTAACTTCGGAATACTTTCCAGGTAAAAAAAGGACTATTCGCTTTTCGGCTATTCTTTATACATTTTGAGAAAATGAGACACATTTTCTAGAAATGTATAAATTAGCCTAGGGCCCAACAAATTTACGGTCCGCCCATTTCGATAATACATTTCTAACGAAGGTTTGGTACCCTTGTGGCACCACCCTTAATGCGAATATGGTCTTTAAATTTATTTAGAAAGCTGTTCGCAACATATGCTTGTGGGATGTCTGTCTCTCCATCATTCTTCTAATTAGTCATTTATTCTGTCTTGTGAATTATTTTTTTTTTAACCTCACTTTTACTAATAAACATTCTCTCTCTTTGATATGCAATATAGCATTTATTATGTACTCAACCATATCAATCTAAAAAAATAAAATTATCGCCACAGGAAATACACAAAAGTGACATTAAAAACTTTTTTTTTTTATAAAAAATTTCCCGTTTTACATAATTTATAAAAGGAACGTCCCACACTTTATGTATCTTTTTTTTTATATGATTGTATATGTCACAATTATTGTCTAATGTTAATTTTTGCGAGTGAAGTCCATTAAGCAAAAACATCATCCGGTTGATAATATTTATAGGCCATTTTAAAACCCAAGAGAGAGGAGGGAAGTGAAAAGTTGTCAAATTGTTTGCTGGTTAATTCTCTCTCTCACCATCAGCCATTATAACATTAAACATTTGAGTGAATTATTTATAAAATATGTACCCACAGGAATAATAATAATAATGTAGAGAGAGAGAGAGAGAGAGAGTGAGTAGGAATGGACAGGAATTGAAGTCTGAAATAATAATTTTTAACTTCCAAGTCAATGTTTTTTCTAGCACAAAAAATAAAGTAAATGAAAAGAGTTGAGAAAGAAGGCCTACCACACTAGTAGTAAAGAGAACTTCAATAAGGACTAGGGCCAGTTTCATCACTCTAGGTCATGGAGCAAATTTAACAATATTTTTTTAATTATTACAAAAAATTCGTTTTAAGGTGTGAGCAGCTACACTGTAAAAAAAAAATATGAATTTTCAATCATTTTCCATATACTTTCGTGGTTGAATATTAATATGCCCAGGATATGAAATAAAATTAATATAAAAGTTTATGAACAAATTACCAACTTTTAAACTTATCTTTTCTTTGTGTGCCGCCAAATTTTGAAATCGTTAAAAGTGTACAGCGACAAGTTGAGAATCACTGGTCTAAACGTTCTCAAATAACTCGACTACTTCAAGGAATTTTTATTAATATTATTTTAAGGAAACTTGAAATTATTCTTTTTTAAAATTTATTTCACAAATCTAAATTTATTAAATTCTGGTTTGAAATTCGCGCTCTAAACTATTTAAATATTTATGAAGTCATACTAATTAAATAATTTTTATAAAGTAATTCAACTAAATAGCTATAAAAATAAAAATTAAAATTAACAATTTTTACCAAAATAATTAATTTTAAAATATACAAGAAATTTGTTAGGTTGGCAACAAATTGAACTTTCTCATATATATTCATAAACAGTTTATGAAACAGAGTTCCTATACTTGTATAGGAAGTTTTTTGGAAGTTTTTAACAGTGTATAAAAGGAGCAACACAACAATACTCTGTGTTTCTAACTGCACATCAAATTTTGTCTTTAGATAGAAAAGCAATTAATAAATTATAGGTTTCGATTAATGCCGTAACTTGAGAGTATGGGCGAAAAAGTAGCTATATATTGGCCTATATATATATTTTTTTAATTTATTTAAGGTCTTTTTCGGGCTACCCTTGGTTCATAAGGTCAGCACACTAACCCCTACACTAAGGCCCGTGGGCAAAAATGTATATTCATATCTTGGTCTCAAAATATGTCGAAAAAATCTCAAAAAAAAAAAATGTCAAAAAATCTAATATGACACAATTAGAATAGAATAATATTTATATTTAGCTCTGAGACCGAAAGTAAGAGTTGTGTGCTGTGCGATCAGTCACACCAGATTACCAGCCCCCCCCCCCCTCCCCGAAAAACTGCTATGAATTCCCTCTTGCTCCTTTGACGCTATGTATTCAAAATTTTGTCAATTTGTTTAATTTTTTGTTGTTCCCATAGTGAAATTGTAGTTTTCTAAAAGTAATTTCAAAATTCAAATTTCAGCTGAATTTTAATTATAATCTCATATCTTGCGTCGGGGGAAACAAATCATGGATAGACTGTTAGTAAATTTAATAAAAGAATCGAAATTCAGGGCCAAGTCGCTTAACCCATTACTAGGTACTTGACCTCGAGGGCTGAACCTGGCGCATAAACGCCTTTATTAATTTGAGAGAAAATAAAAAAAAGAATATTTATCTTTTTATTTTCGCAGGCCTGTAAATGTATTTTTTTTATAAATTAAAATAAATTCCATTTAGAATTGTAAACGTTATTCTCTTGTTGATTCCTCTCTCTTTTTCAAAAATAGGATCGATATCCATCTTTTCATTCGATTTATATTGAATTTCATTACATAGATGTTTACATTCGGTTGGCAAATATAATCAAATATACAATATTTCCTATCTGGCGGAAAAAAGAATAAGGGCCATTTTACATGCAGATAGACTATTGTAACAATGGAATATATAAAGAAAAAAATCTGTCTGAATAGATTGCAAAAAATGAAAAGAAAAAGATGAACAAACAACGAATAGAGATTGTCGAAAAAATGAATTAAATATTAAAGTTATTTAGAAAATAAAAGGAGTGCTATGGCGGAAGAAAATTACAACGAACTTTGATTCTCTTATCTAACAGTTTGCTAATGAGATATGCTTTTATTTATTTGATCTGTGTATGGTGAGTTTTTAAAACACTTTTCAAGCACCAAAGATTTTATAAATTATTTCCAGCCATCAGGCTCTCTCACCCCTCTCGGCACCCGGATTAATCTCAACACTTTGTATATTAGGGGATGAGATCATATTCTACTTTCCTGTCCCAGGAGGAGACTTTGTCGAATAATTTTCGGTAAGCTGGACTCGAACTGGAGTTGAGTTGAAACTTGAAATACAGGTTAGCCATTTGCCTCCTTCTTTTTATAAATTCGGTTCCGATAAGAACACGGTATAAAAAAAGCAAACCTAAAAAATTCTCTTATGTTTCATTAACTATAAATAATAATGTACAAAACTTGAACAACTTTTTGTTGTGTAAA
>JAKCPI010009633.1:0-12555 GCA_023213315.1 Euborellia annulipes
AAGGTAAAGGCACCAGTAGTGGACCATTTAAGAAAATTTTTTTATTACTTTTCAGCACAGAATTTTTATTTTAATAAAGAAACTGCTGGTGGAAGGCTTAAATTATTCACTGATAGCTTCTTTATTAAGAATATATAAGATACACTTTTATAAAGTTTTCCATTTTAAAATAAATAAACATAAAACCATCTTAATTGTTGGAGCCAGTAGTGGGACCGTTCTAAAACCTAATAATAGACCATGTTCAGCCAGTAGTGGACCCTCATTAATTAATTTTAATTTATATATTTAACTTGTTAGATTAAAATGACCGCGAGGATAAATGGAATAAAACGGGATAATAAAGTCAAGGACGTCATTTGATGGGGGTAGTGTTCCCCCTGCTGGGCGGGCTTAGGTAAATTCTGAGCTGGCCTCTACATATAAGCAAACTCACTCTCTTTATAAATAAGTATAGAAGATGTTCAAGATAAAAATATAGAGGTATATAAAATATACATATCTGTTTAAATGTACTTTTTTCAAGCATTCTTTTTTCGCTTGAATTTTCTTCATTTCTTAGTTTCCTCTTCAGTAGCTTTTTCATCTTCAACTGTTCAAGATCTTGCTTTTTTCTTTAAATTTCTTTTTTAACATCTGTAGTTGATTCCTGAAACTACTGAAAAGAGGGTTTTCTGATTCTTCAATAGTTTGCATCAGTGAATAGAAACAGTGAACTCATTAAAATATACTATCCTCTAATATCGGCTCTTCCAAGAGTACATCAGTTTCTCTAAAATCAGTGCTGACTTGGTGAATGAATCCAGCTCTATTTTAGTTTTCTTCCAAAAAATAAGTATAAAGATAAGTCATGAGGATCTCTTGTATAGACGTGTATGTTACACAAATGAGTTTATTTTATCTGTGCCTATAAGTATCTCTTACAAATTTTAAGCCATCTTTCAGATATTAAACTGTAGATTATTGGACATGTTATATTGATCATCTTGCCTTTTATTTTTAGTTTATTTTTTCATTTTGGCCATTTCATTTTTGCATTTTAATAGTGGGCCATATCATAAACTAATGGTGGACCATGTGGGGCCTACTACTGAAATACAGTTAGCACTATAATTATTAGGTCTACATAATTTACTGGCTGCCAGAACATCGTAATTAACATTATAAAATAAAAAATAAAAATTCTAATTAATCTTAGAAATGGACCGCCCTGTCCATTTCAGATAATCTGTAAGATTAACATACCAGTAATGGACCACCCCCTCCCTAACAAGGTTCAAGATAAGGTTATATAGTAAAATATCGACTATTATCCATAGGTTATTATTCAAAGAATAAATATATATATAAACTTTCCTTTTTAAATATTTTTGTGGATGGTTAATATTTTAATATAGACAGCCACAAAGGATCCTTTAACCAAAAATAACTAGAAAGAGCAATGTATAGTATGTCTTGCAAAACTGCAATTATTAAAATGCGATAAAATGATAAAAGTGATGATGAACATGCGCAAACTGCAAGAACAATAGCCAGATAACGTAACTTGGAATATACATATAAAATCAACGCTGCAAAAAATACCTAATCCTTATTTTATCAAAATCTCTGCCAAAAGGTCCATTACTGGTGCATGGTCCATTTGAAAATGAATGAATAAATCCATTCGTTTATGATTGATAGGTAGGCAACCAAAATGACCAAAGAATTAATTGATCTATGGATGCCTATTTGTTTATTTTAATTTTAATCAATTGGCTTCCAAATTTACCTCGATCAATTTTTTAGTCTTTTTCGACATTTAGAAGTTTAAAAATTTATCTCCCCCCCATGGCCAAGACGGCTAAAGTTGTTGATAAATTTCAAAAATGATAATGAAAAGTCAAAGGGGTTAGAATCCCAGGGAGTCCAATGAATTTATTTAAATCATTTCGATACCAAATGGTATAAATAAATATGCCTGGATCCCCTAATTATATATCGTTTCTATTTTTTATATAACTGTCATCTTTTAACTTTCTCTTGTTTCTATATAGGCTTTTAAATATTCGTTTTTGGAGATTGGATTAAAATTTTTTTTTTATTTAACCAGCAAACATTGAATCGAAACCTCCATTAAAAATATATATAATATTTTTATAAAAACAATGAAATAATTACAAATAGAAAAGGCATGGGTGGGTCTTAATATTGCCCCTCACTGTACAGTAGCTGAGGAAAGGAGTGAAATGTCGGTAATAATAATATTAAAATAAAGAACCTTTGTAAGAATAAAATCATAATATTAATATTTTTTCTCTCCAAAGGGGGAAGGGGGATTATGGACCCTCCTGGGATTGTATATAGAATAATTTGAAAGATAAAATAAAAATGTGCTTAAAATAACTTCTTTATACCTTTGGGAAGCTCTAAGTCTCTTTACTTTCTCTTATTTTAATAATTCAATTTCACTTATCTTCTCATCTTTAAAATTTATTGAAAATAAAGAAGTACCAAAATTACATACTATAAATCTTTAATTCCGTAAAACTAGGTCTATTTGTTTTTCATAAAATTTCTGGTCAATTTTTTTACTAAATTCTTAATGCGTTTTTTTTTTTTTTTTTTTTTTTTTTTTTTTTTGTTTAACTTGATTCGAACCGAATGTCTAAACAAGTTTAAACAAAACAGATAAACGATTAAAATATTCTTTATAGTGAATAAATGAATAAGGGATGTGTTCGTGATTTATTTTGTGGTTGTGGTGTATATAAAAGATTAAGGGAGATATGGGCTTACCGAGCAAACCAAGCCGGTAGTTGACGCTCACGAAGATGACATGTCCGTAACTGGCGAGAACACTTCCGTCGTAAGGGTTTCCGCTATTCCACTCGAACGATTCACCGTGGATGTACACCATTACGGCATAAGGCGCCTCCACGCCTCGGCTCCCTGGAACATACAATAATCCATACAATTTCATTTTTTCTCTTTATTTAAATATACATATTTATTATATTTGAAAAAAAAATCTAGTTGTTTCATTTTCGCTTAAAGAGTCATTTTTTTAATATTTTATTCGAGAATGAATTGCTTGACAGTTTTTTTTTATTTAACCCACAAAGGAATGTCACTTCAACTAAGAGCATCCACGCTGCTGCCATTTTTTCCAACATTAAAATTTCTTTCTCAAAAAGTATTAGAAATATTGTAATAAAATTGTGCATTCTTACTAAGGATGGTAAAAGCAACAAATAAAAATAATTTCATCCAAATCTGAGATGGTGGGTTACATGGTTAAATGATGATGTTTTTTTTATTTTAGTCTTTCCCCCATCTCAGGCTATTTAGACATTATACGATAATCATTATTTAAATACATATATGTGGGGGATCCAGGCATATTTATTTATACCATTTGAAATCTAAATAATTTAAATAAATTCATCGGACTGCCTGCGATCCTAACCCGCGCCCCGTGGCTTTCATACTATCATTATTGACATTTGTCAACAACTTTAGCCACGGGGGCCAGTGGCGTAGTGAGCTTAACTCGCGCCCGGGGCACAATAACTTTTTGGCGCCCCCCCCCCCCATTCAAAAACCATATAATATTATATGTAAAATATACTCGCAAATTAATAAATAAATAACGTAAAATAAATAAAGTCAGAGGCTCAAGCTATGCTTTAAATTTGAGACAAAAAATGTAGTTGAGAAAACAAGACTAGATTTTGAAATGTATATTTTCATCCAGAAATCAATCAATTAAAATAAAAATAAAAAATTATCCAGCAATTTTTTGTTTTGCGGACCATTTGGCGCCCCTTTGTGAGTAGCGCCCGGGGCATGATGACCCCCCTTGCTCCCCCCTCGCTACGCCACTGACGGGGGCCCAATAGACTTTCGTTAGTATAAACAAAATTTAATAAAAAAAGGAATTATATGCAATCTAGGAGTATGAAATACAAAAACTACAAAATTCTACTATTAATACTAAAATAGTCTTCAATGGTTTTACAGACCAAAATAATAAATTTTCTCTAGTTTAAATTGTTTTTGTAAAATTAATAAATCTGATGTAACTAGTCGCCCAGCGTTTTCTCTTACTTTCAGTAATTATAACTTATGTTCTCAGCTTGTCCCACCAGATTTTCTCTGTTGACATATGAATGGGTGTCTGGAAGAAGGGCATAAGTTACAATTTTAAAATTTTACAGGAGAAGCGAAAAACTAAAGTTGCTCATGTTATGGAACTAAGTCACCCATGACCTTCTTCCATTTTTGACTAAAAAAATTAATGTTTTAAACCACCAGGGAATTACATTAGAAAAAGGATTTTTAAAGACAAGTTTAAAAAAAAAAAATGAAAAATATAACATATGCCCTTCTTCAAGACACACATTCATATATTGTATTTAGTTTCCGACAGTAAGGTACATTTGAATTTAAGATATAAACATTGAAAAATAATTATATTTTGTTACCATGACAACCACTTCTCCTATCTTTCCTATGAAGTACAAGAGTAAAGTGAGCTTCAAATTGAGAGCAAAATATGAATTTACATTTTAAAGATCATCTAAAAAATAAGTGAATTTTAATCACGCTTTATCAAATTTTGAGAAAATAAAAAAAAAAGACTGAAAATATATTAGTAAAGTACTAGTACTGTTTAACCGATTTTGTTTAAAGACTTATTTTCACGCCTCAGAAGGGTACTTAATTTAAAAATATAAAATTTCAAACTCGTAGCTCATTTCCTTTGATAAGAAACAATTATTTCGTCTCTCTTCATGGACGAGGGAAAAAAAGGACAAGTAAAAACTTATCAACTTCTATTAAATATATTATATCTATTTGTTATTTACGAAAAATTAGGATAAATGAGTCCTAACACAATCTTTTTTTTGGATCCTATTGACTCATTCGTTTTCGTAGCTTTCACTTCGTTGTTAGAAAAATTTGAACCATTAGATAGCACCAAATGAAATTTTCCCTAGTAAAAGGTATGTATGTGTGTGTGTGTGTGTTTTGTTCTGAAAAGAGCCAAAGGAATTGGAAGAGTAAAGGGGATAGAAAGAGAGATGAGGGCGAGAATGAATGACTCGATTGCAAACCAAATTCTGGAACCATTTGTCTGCGTCAGTTGCAAGCGTCATTCAGGGGCCCCGAAGGGTCCAAGTCCAAGTCCCACCCTCTCCCCTTCCTCTCCTCTTTTATCTTTACACCTCTCCTTCATACATACATAGGCATGTGTTTAAATCAATAGGAAATAAACCAAATAAATATTTTATTAAATAAATTACTTTCATGCATTTTTACTTTTTTTGATTTATTAGAGTTTTTAATAAAATCTTTTCTAAATTAAAATTTGTAACAGACTTTAATAATATAGGAATTTGTAAAAAAAAAATTAATTAATTGATTTAGATTGGTTGCTATTAATGGAAATATATTTTAATTCAGAAATTAATAATACAAAAAATCTGGTGTGACTGGTCGCATAGCACACAACTTTCTCTTACCCTAGAAAAAGAAAGTTGTGTACTATACTTGTAACACCAGATTTTTTGTGTCAAGATATATTTAATTGCCCTTAGCACCTAGTTACAAACTTGACCACACGATTCATAGATGGCGCTGTTACCAATGCATCAGTAAAGTGTACTTCAAACAAATTTCACGAAAAATTTCACTGATATTTTAAGGAGTATCAAAAAATAGTTGATTTATGAATTTTAATCAAAATAATTGGAGCGAACTTTAAGAAAATTGCAAAAAAAAAAAACTGAAAAAGCACATCAGTAAACTGTAGTTCAAACGATTTCCACGAAAAATTACAGTGATATACTTTTCAAAGAGCATCTAAAAAATAGTTGATTTATGAAGTTTAATCAAAATCGTTAGAGCGAATTTTGAGAATATTGCAAAGAAACTGAAAAAGTACATCAGTAAACTGTAGTTCAAACGATTTCCACGAAAATTTCACTGATATACTTTTTAAGGAGTATCAAAAAATAGTTGATTTATGAATTTTAATCAAAATCGTTTGAGCAAATTTTGAGAAAATAGAAAAAAATTAAAAAAGTACATCAGTAAAGTATCAGTACTTTTTAGCCGATTTTGTTCAAAATGATATTTTCTCCTTGGGGGTCGGTGCCTAACTCAAATATAAAATTTCAACCCTCTAGCTCTTTTCGTTTCTGACATATTTTGTTCACAGACAGACAGACCAATTTGCGGGACCCACTTTTTTGGACTCAGGGCATCTCAAAACATGTATATCCATCAAAATCTTGACATGATACGAATTCTTAGAGCCAATAGCTGTTTTTGTTCAAATAACTAGATTGGAAATTAAAAAAGTAAAAATTGAGTTTCTGCTTTAAAACTAATCCATTGAGGATCTTCATTTTTCACTGTCCTTAGATAAAATGGAGGAAAAAAATACTCAATGAAGAGTAAATGTTAGAAGACAAAAGAAAAGGAACTCTCCAAATAAATTTAATTAAAGCCCATTTACGCTTAATTGATTCCATTTTTAATCCCCTTAAACTAACAACTTTGAATAGATTATTTTAAGGACTAAAATTCATTTCTAAATAAGTTAGGAAAATTGCATTCTGGGTTATAAAAGAGACAATTGTAACAACAACAACAATAAAATAAATATATTACAATTGTATTGAGAAAACTAAAACTACCCCATTTTTCATTTTTAAATTTGCTATTTTGACAGCAGAAGAAATATATTTATATAATTTCATTGTCATTTTTCAAATATTCACTAGAGGTGTTGACTTGAAACGGAATGAAGAAAACCATCATACAGTCCCTGTACTTAATTAACTGTCTGTACGTATTTTGATGATAAAAAAATGATGGATGGCATTCAGAGAATTTCAACTACATTTTAAGGGGAAGTAGGACCCAAATTGGTTCAACTATTGTTAAAAGAGCATTAAGATCGTATCTCCTCTAACCACGCAGAAAGCTTGTTTTGGACTGTCTTTATTAAAAATATATATATTTGTACAGTAGCTCGGTGGTGGCCCCAAAAAACAAGCGTGTTGAACGTTCCCCGGTTGTCATTGATACTATAAATTGAATGAATAAATATTTACAATTAACCCTCAGTAGCCGAGAGGAAAAATTAAAAAAAAACGTCAAAATCTTAAACAAAAGTAAAATCTCATTTTTTTTTTTTTACTGAATAAAAGATGTTAGAGTTAAAAATAACAAAAAGAAATTGGTCAGTTCAATCAGTAAAGAGCCATTTATAATCCTTTCGTTAAGAATTGAAATTTAATCTTCTTTCTACTTTCCTTTAAGATTTCTACTCAATAATTCAATAGACAAGCATCTATTAACCTTAGCAAATGATTTAAAACTCATTGAATTATTAATGAATTTTTTTATTTGATAATAGATCTTAATTTGTTAAATGATGATAAATGTTTCGGTTCTTACATTTCTTTTATATCAATATACATTTATTAATTAATTTATAATTAAACTATTCATATTTAATAATTATTATAGATATATCTGTATGAATAGATGATCACTTCAAAGTGCTTGATAGATATCTAACAATCTATTGTTACTGTTGTCAATTGAGGGTTGGCATCTCTCTCAACGGCGAAATCGGTTGGCAAATAAGCATCTCATCTTGTCTGATTGATTGCAATTAATCATACGAGCTCTGCAACCTGCGGTTGCAATTCAATTACACAATTAAGCCTATCAACTCACTCACTCACACTATTTCCCTCTCTTAAGGGAATAAAATACTCAATCTATTCATCCCGCTTCTCTGTTTGCATAACAGATTTATTTGTAATTTTATTTCTTGACTAATTAAATAATTACCATAGTTGTACCCTGTTATGCATTAGTGTGTCAAGCGCCAAAAAAAAATCAAAAATTGAGTTAAGCACGGAATATTGTTTCAAATGCTATTATAATTATTAGTATTTTTTTATGAAATATGTCCTCAAAAAATTTATATTTAATGTTACTTGCACAATTGACAAAAAAAATTATTTATAATCCAATGAAAACAAAAAACTTTAATGTTAATTTTCTCAAAACTCGGTAGCTGGCGCTTGACACACTAATGCGTAACAGGGTCCAGTTATTATTAGGCTACTTAAAAGTAATGAATTTAAAAATTTATTCTATTAATAGAATCCTAGAGCGGACTTCTTTTTTTTTAGGCTATTATTATGGAAGTTTTTTATTATACACCTCATTTTGTTTAATTATTTATTAAAAATATAAATACTGAACAACTACTTATTCTGCAGTCGAAAATGTGAACAGTATCTATATTTTTAATAAATAATTAAAACACGTTAAAAATCTTGAAAGGATATTCATAAGCTTGTATATGAAGTCTGTAACATAGGCCCTACTGTTTATGAATTTTATATTCAGGTATATGAAAAAGTTCATATACTAAAAAATGAACTTCCATAAACCAATTTATTAAGTTTCTAAACCTCATAAACCGGTTTATGAAAAATTTAATTCACTTCATTAAAATAACCGCCCCTCGAGAGGTTTGAACTCCTCTCTTGGTTTCTTCGCTTCATATGTAGACGCCTATACCAACTCGACTACTTGGCTTGTTAAGAGTATCACACTTTTTAAGCTACCGGTATTTAAATTTGATTCATATTTTTTACTTAATAATCCAGTTTATGGATTCTTTTTCACAAACTGGGTATATCAAAATTCAAGCACGAAAGATTTAAAAAACGATTGAAAATTCATATTTTTTTTTATACAGTGTACAAAATGTGGTCTATAATTAAAAACGTCCATAATAATAATAATACAAACCACAAAAGCTTTAATAAACACATTCGTGATAAATATAACCTAAAAATTCTTTTTGAGTCTTTTCGAGATCTTAAGCCTAATAACTTATTTATGATACAAATGATCCAGGTTCATTTATTTACTTGTTAATTTATAGCGTGATTAAACAATTACGCATCGATGGTTGTCAATAGAAAAGTTCTGGAGCAATCAATCGAAAAAAACCATTAATGAGTTAAATTTTTTAGGCGTTCACGTATTTTTGTAGATTTTTTTTTGTTTGAACTTGAATAGTTGTTCCTGAAATCTTGCAAAGAAGCGGACATAGGAATATTGCAGCAATGTTGCAGCAATTTTTCTGCAATACTCCTATATCCGCCTAGCTTGGAATATTGTCGCTGCAATATTGCAGCAATGTTGCCAATATTTTGTAAGATTTGCAATATTCTTGTAATATTGGCAATATAAGCATGATTGGCTATGTTTCTGCAATATTGCTGCAATAATCCAAGCTGTCTGGGCAGCTATATCATTGCTTAATGTTACGCATCAATAAGCCCACAGGTTAGGGGTCAGAGTTTCGCATCTCGTCTCCTGCGACAAAAATTTATATTGGCTACCAATCAAATGAAATAAATAGAGACCAAGGACCTTAAAACAAATAAAATAAATAAATTTAAAGGTTGAAGATAAAATAGACTTTTTTTCTGGGCAAAATTTTTTATTTACAATTGGTATCGGTGACACAAAAGTCATCCATTTTCAAGTTGTTAAAAAATTTTATTTATCTGCCTATAAGTATATAAATATATAATTTTTTTAAAATTTATTTCCAGCTGTTGGCTGCCGCTTTTCAGATTCGCACAAATGTACAGTATGGGTCAATATTAAGTCCCACCCATGCGTTTTCTACTTGTGATTATTTCATTGTTTTTATAAAAGAAAATAAAAATAGCTAAATATTTTTCGAGATCTATTATTTGAATAAGATAATAGTATTCAAAATACCTCGATTCGGACTTTAACTGAGTCATAGATATATTTAACATATATTGTTAAATAGAAAATAAAAATCTTTATTGGAAATTTTCTAGGTTTGAACCATGAAAGTTCCATTAAAAAAAATATTTTTATTTTTTTAACAATGAAATAATCACAAGTAGGAAACGCATGGGTGGACTTAATATTGTCCCTCACTGTACATTCATTTTTTTGCCTATATTTTTGATTTATTATTTTTTCATCTCTAACAACTGAAGGAGATAGTGAAATAAAATTTTGTCCTGAAGATGGGTGACGTTTAGTCTACTACCGGGGCCGAAAAAGAATCCTCGTTTGCAAAATTTTTATTTTAATATTGAGAGCATTCAATGTCTCCCGGAATATATCATTAAGTTTTATTCCCAAACCTCCGAATAAAAATGGATTTTTTAAAATTAATTTTATAAAGTTTATTATTTTTTCGATTTTTTGTTGAATCAATTCAGCAGAAATAGATAAAATTAAAAAAAAAAAAAACAAAGTTTACAATTTTTTTTGTTCTATTCATGTCATCTAAATGCAAATATCGTTTTCCAAGTTGACCAATAAAAGATAGATTGTATCGGCAACTCTTTTGATAGTTCATAAAATGCATTTTACAAAGTTTCTTTTTTTTGTTTTCTCTTTCTCTCTCTCTCTCTCTCTGTCCCTCTTTCTGAAACTATCAGCAAAATAGACGAACGACAAAGAGAAGGAGAGAGAGAGAGAGAGAGAGAGAGGGAGACTTAAGTCGGAATTCAGAGAAAACAACCCCTGTCTCTCCAATGGGGTTAATGTAGTCTAACAAAAGGCGGATTTCAACTTAAAGGGGATGTGACGTCAAGTAATAGAAATGGTTACAATAGACCATTTTAAATCGAATTCCAGTTGCGATATTTTAAATCGAATCAAAAAAATAATATAAAATCGATTATGTTACTTCTATTTTAACGATTATTAAAAAACTAAACTTTATATAATACAAAAAAACTTTTCTTTATATTTCCTGGTCGAATTTAAATTTTTGAAAAAATCCTTGATACTCATAGAAAGTTTTCCTCCCAAAATAATGTCTATTCACCGGTGAATATTGACTGAAATATTGAAGTTTTTATCAATAATAGAAAAAGAGATTTATTTTTCTAAGGATGTCGAATTATTATCTTTTTTTTATAACTAATCTTTTTAATGATCATTGGTGTTAGAGGAAATTTAAAAGTTTGTTAATGATTTTTAATAGACCTAATTCTTTTTAATTTATTTTAGTTTCACTTTGAATTCTTGGCCACACTAGGTTCATAAGATCAAATCTATAAATATTTATAAAATATATTGATATTTTAATTAAACTGATATCCTATTTGATTAAACGTTAGCTGAGAAGTTCAGTAGTAATAAAATAAATTTAAAATTAACTAACTCCAGAACTAAAAATCTTCCCGAACTAGCCTATATAAAAAAATAAGTTTTAAGATATTTATTTGATTTAAGAAAATTTCTTTCTTATTTAAAAAAAAAGTCAGGATAGCAAACGAAAAAATCTGGTGTGTTCGCACAGCACACAACTTTCTCTTACCTTCAGTATCGAAAGTAAGGTTCTGTGCTTGTCACACCAGATTTTTTGTGTCGACATGTATTTAGTTTCCGACAGTACGGTACATTTGAATTCAAAATGCAAAATTTATAAAAATCGAAAAATATTTATATTCTGTTACTATGGCAATATTTCTCCTATTTTTCCTCTAAAGTTCAAGAGTCAAGTGGTCTTCATAAGATTTATAAAAAAATGAGGATATACATTTTAAAGAAAATCTAAAAAATAATTGATTTTTGAATTTTAATTGAGCGAATTTTGAAAAAAAAAAAAAAAAAAAAAAACTGGAAAAATACATCAGTAAAGTACTAGTTCACTTTGGTCGAGTTTGATTAAAAGCTTATTTTCACGCCTCAGGGAGGTGCCAAACTTAAATATAAAATTTCAACACTATATCTCAATTCCTTCATGCTTTAAATTGAACACAGAGAGAGATACACACCCAGACAGATAGACCACGTTGCGAAAACTAATTTTTTGGGATCAGGTGAACTCACATACTTGAAATAAATTATTGTTATTTATTAAATTGATTTGTGAATTTAAGTTATATAGTAGTAGTATGTTTTAAGCAATAAATTTACACGCATGAATTTGAATGAAATCCCATATTTAGGAAACCTGAGAAACTGTTAGGTTCTTTATTTCATTAACTTGACATTTTATTTTTTTATAAAATAAAACATCTAGCCTTGACTCGCAGAGCGTTTGGCCCTTATTTAATGGTGATTTATTTAATTGCACCATTTTGAGGGGTTTTGTTGACATACTTCAGCCCTGAGGATGGTCGTATATCTGAAACGTCGGCTTGAAGTGCCTAATAAGACGAAATAAAACTAGATGCAACTGCTCTTTCTTTCATCCCTTTCTACAAGATCTGCTCAGCTAACCACTTCACACTAATAAAAATCTGGTGTGACTGGCGCACAGCACACAACTTTCTCTTACCTTCGGTAATCGAAAGTTGTGTACTGTGCTTGTCACACCAGATTTTTTGTGTCGACATGTATTTAGTTCTCGGCAGTAGGGAATATTTGAATTCATTGTCAGATGTAAAATTTATAAGTATGGAAAAATATTTATATTTTGTTACCATGGCAACCATTTCTCCTATCTTTGCTATGAAGCACAAG
>JAKCPI010009634.1:0-11313 GCA_023213315.1 Euborellia annulipes
GAGCTGGCGACGAAAATGGGCAAAAGTTTTCTGAAAGCTAATATTCAGAATAAGTAGCATTTTAGAGATGGAAAGATACTTAAGAGTCAGCATTTCTAGTACCGGCGAGAATAAGCCGTTAAAGTTGTAATATTAATTGGACCCTGTTATGCAATGGTGTGTCAAAGACCAAAGATCGAGTTTTGAGAAAAAATCAACATTAAAGTTTTTTGTTTTCATTGGATTATATATAATTTTTCTTGTCAATTGTGCAAGTAACATTAAATATAAATTTTTTTAGGACATATTTCATAAAAAATACTATTAATTAAAGCATTTGAAACAATATTTCGTGCTTAACTCATTTTTGAATTTTTTTGGTCTTTGACACACCATTGCATTACAGGGTCCAATTAGCATCTCGAAACAGTTTCTGAAAGCTGAAAATTTGCAGACAACGAGCAAAAAGAATATAAAATAGGAATCTAACAGTCAGACAACAAAATTTTGGCGCACGTGGCGTCAGCGCTAGTTCAAACCTGTCAAAAAATATCGTAACCCAAAGAGTTTTCTGAAGGCTGAAACTTTCCAAAATAATAATAAACAAGGGGTCAAGTTAGCTAATGTGTTATGGGAAACCAAATATATATCGACAAAAAAAATCTGGTGTGACTGGTCTCACTTCTTTTACCTTCGTTAATTGAAAGTTGTGTACTATGCGCCAGTAACACCAGATTTTTTGTGTCGATTTAGTTTCTCATAGCACCTTAGTTAACTTGACAATTTGTTTATTATTATTTTGGAAAGTTTCAGCCTTCAGAAAACACTTTAGGTTACGATATTTTTTGATAGGTTTGAACTAGCGCTAATTCCACGTGCTCCAAAATTTTGATGTCTGACTGTTAGATTCCTATTTTATATTCTTTTTGCTCGTTGTCTGCAAATTTTCAGCTTTCAGAAACTGTTTCGAGATGCTAATAAATATCACACCTTTACGCGCTTATTCCCTCCAAAGACCCTGGTACTGGAAGTGGTGACCTTAGAGTATTTTTCCACCACTAAAACCTTTTTTTTTTTTTTTTTGAATGGGTGCATAAGGTCCGAAGACCTATAATGACCAATAGTCACATGCAGCCAGGAAGAAAATAAAAACAAAAGGAGAAGCATAAAGGGGAAACTCAACTGCGGGAACTGAGAAGATGCCTGTTGAGGTTAGACTTGAAAGTCTGAAGATTGTAGGTTTTGGGGGAAGATAGACGCAGGGAGCTTGTTCCAATCACGGGAGGTCATGGGGACAAAGGAAGAATGAAATTGATTTGTTCTGTTAGTCGTGATCTGAACAGCATAGGGATGCTGGGAAGATGCTCTCTTGTGTTCCGTGAATATGTTGCATTGGGTGGGATAATTGATTTTAATTCGGCAGAGCATTGGCCATGGTAATACCTGTAGAAGAGAGAGAGTGCAGATACTCTTCTTCTATGATCTAGTGACTGTAGGGATGCAGTAAGGGTAGAATCACCTATCAGTCTAATTGCACGCCTCTGTATGGCTTCCAAGGAGGAGAGAGCGTCTTTTGACGCCCCTCGCCAAAGGTGGGAACAATATTCAAGACACGGCCGAATTTGGGCTTTATAGAGGATTAGGAGTTGTTGGGAGGAAAAGTAACGCTTCGTTTTGAATAGGAAACCCAATTTCCTTGCGGTAGATTTAACCACAGAAGAGATGTGGTTGCTCCAGGAGAGATCAGATGTAACTGTCACTCCCAGAACAGAAAATGAATCTTTGAACTCGAGGCCATTATTGCTGTAAATAAGGGGAGGGCAAATCCTATTTTTTTGTCTAGAAATTAAACAACATTGGGTTTTTTGGGAATTGAATTTTACTTGATTGAGGTTTCCCCATTCCTCCAAGAGACCAAGATCATCATTTATCGACGACACAGCCCCCAGACGACCAGTGGATGAGGTTTCACCAGTCCTGACTGAGTGCAGGGTACTGTCATCAGCAAAGCAATGAATTGGGTTGGAGGTTACTCCCATGAGATCGTTAATGTACATAAGGAATAGGGTGGGAGAGAGGACAGAACCCTGGGGAACACCTGCGTTGATTGAATGCGGAATAGAAGACACACCGTCGACTACAACCGAGATCTTTCGCTCCGTTAGAAAGCTCTTGATCCACTGGCACAGCTCAGAGGATAGGCCAAAAGATGGAAGTTTAGCATAAAGATTTTTATGCCATACCTGATCGAAAGCCTTCGAAATGTCAAGAGCAACTGCAATAGTTTCCCCTTTCATTTCCATGGCTTTGTTCCAGAGGTGTGTGACAAAGCTCAAAATATCCCCAGTCGAACGAGCATGCCTGAAACCATATTGCCTATCATTCATCATTCCGCAATGTTCCAGATGATTTAAAATTTGAATGTTGAGGGCTTTTTCCATAATTTTGGATAGTATGGAGGTTATTGCGATTGGGCGATAGTTGCTGGGAAGAGAGGAGTCACCTTTTTTGGGAATGGGTTGAATATTTGCCAATTTCCAAGAGTCGGGAAAATTTCCCGAGGAAAATGAGAGGTTGAACAACCTGGATAATATTGGGACCAATTCAGGGGAACATTTTTTAATGACGATGGGGGGAATACCGTCAGGGCCTGGAGATTTGTCGATTACTAGCTCCTTAATAACCTTTTTAATTAGTTTATCCCTAAAATGAATTTTATTCATTGAAATTTTATTGGAATGCTGGGTCGGAGGATCGCGACTATTGGCTTTATCGTCAATAGTAGAATTGGATGCGAAGAGAGAAGCAAAGATTTGGGCTTTTTCAAATGGGGTAGTGGCAATTTTACCATCAGGCAAATTAAGAGGTGGAAATGAAGATGAGGAAAAGTTACGGCCTACTGCCTTGGCCAAAGACCAGAAGCGTCGACTACCATTTGGGCAGGATGCCAATTGGTCGCATTTCCTCTGCTCGAAGGTCCTTTTAGCCTCATTGATGGTCTTCTGACATTGCGTTCTGGCCTTACGAAATCTATCCCACTCCAACGGATCATGAGACAGTTTCCAGTTCTCATATGCTTGATTTTTGGCGCTAGTGGCTTTCACACATTGGACATTAAACCATGGTTTGGATTTTTTTCCCTTTTGATATATTTTAAAGGGTACGTACATTTCCATACCCATGATTATGGCTTCTGTGATAGAGTCAGCCGCCTGAGAAGCATTGGTTCCGTTGAAGCAGTAATCATTCCATGGAAAAGACGAATAGAAGATTCTTAGGTCATCCCATTGGGCTGAGTGGAATTGCCAAATTTTCCGAGGAGGGATGCGTTTTAGATGGTTAGTGGGAGATGTCTTGAATACTACCGTGACAAGGGAGTGGTCGGAAGTGCCAAGAGGGGGGCTACTGAAGGGAAGTAAGAGTGTGGGTTGGAGGTAATAAATAGGTCTAGAAGATGGGGGGCATGTGTTGGATTGTCTGGAACACGTGTGGGTTCACCAATGATTTGGGTGAGGTCGCAAGAATCGCAAAAATTCTTGGCTGCCCTCCCTGCAGCATCGGTGGTGCCCGAGTATTTCAGCCAATCTTTGTGGTGAACGTTAAAATCTCCTAGGAAGGAGATTTCATTTGACGGGAATTTGGTTTGGATAGTATTGACACATTCTGTGAGATGGTCGAAAAAGTAAGTATGGTTGCTAGCGTTGGGGGAACGATAGATACAGCATAGGAAATGATTCGATGATTTGGCTGAGATTTTGAGCCATAGTATATCGAAATCGTTAGACTCGAGTTCATGTATTCTCCTACAGGAAACATCTGATCTTACATAGGCGCAGATGCCTCCCTTAAAGCGAAACTTATCAAGGATATGGTAGTTAGGGTAATTAAGGTGAGGGGCTCCTGAGTTGGTTGTTGAAATCTGGGTTTCTCCAAGAACAAGAATTTGGGGATTGACTCGTTCGAGATGGTGGTGGACGGCATTAAGGTTTGAGTTCAGTCCTCGAATATTGGTGAACTGAATTGTGAAATCCTTGTTAGGGAAATTTAAGAGGATTTTTCCTCATAGAACCCGCGGGAGTAGCCTCCACCCGGAGATCCGAACGGGAGGCTAGTTTAACTCCGGAATATTTTACTCTCGCTGATTCCATGAGGATATTGTTAATTTGGTTTTTTTTTTATGGAAGTAAGGGAAAAGTTGCTGGATTGGCTGGATGGATTTTGGGTTAAGGGAGAAGGAAAGGCGGAGGAGAATGAAGAGAAGAGAAGAAGAGAAAGAAGAGAGCCGGAATTCCTGGCCAGAGCCTGTATCTACGCTATGACTAGCATAGACACCAGAAACATGGATCAAAGGCATTAGTAACCAGATAACCATTCTTAAAGTGCCCATTAGCCAAGTGGTGGTGTCTCATCCGGGCGATTTGCATCTACCACCTATTCTGAAAATATTAGCCTTCAAAAAACTCTTGCCCATTTTCGTTGCCAGCTCTCCGACTATTAGCAGTAGCTGCAACAAAATACAGTATATGAACAAGTTCCTGCGTCTATCTTCCCCAAAACCTACATTCTTCACACTTTCACGTCTAATCTCAACATGTAACGGCATTTATTAGCAAAATCCGCATTTCATAGGTATTCACCTAGTATATTTTTATATTTTCTTAGCATCCTTCTATCTACATAATTTCTATCTTCTTTTCTTTGTCTTAAATTCTTATTCCGCCGTCGGTATATTACCGATAGAACCATATACATTTGAGAACTCAGAGAACCGTCGTACGACCTGACACATGCTGAGGAAAGGATGGCAAAACGAGTTAGAAGAAATGCTCGGTCCATCTACGTACTCACAAGATTGGATGTACAAAATTTTTATAAAACACAAAATATTTATGTAACTAATAAATTTAAACGAATTAACAAGATTAATTAAATAATTTAACTTCAAAAAGTTAACCTTTCATTTAATTTAAGTCACATGATTTATAATCTGTTACTCGAATTTAAGGAAATAATAATAATGTGTCTCTCTTGTTTCTGCAAATTTAAATTTAATAAAAACTTCTTCTAGAAAGTTTGTCTTGAAGAAAATTAATTGTAACAACAGTAAATGAAAATAATAAATAAATAAATAAAGAGGGAGGGAATCAGCAACAGCCAGCAATACTTTCTTGCTGTTTGTAGATATAAATGGCTCTGGTTGTCAACTGACAAAACCCGTTCTAGTAGCATCAAGGGCCAACCTCAAAGTATAATTGAGTTTCTAATTAGAAAGTTAGGTCCAAGTGCGACATCTCTGCAGCAGCTGCACCCTGCGCGACATACATACAGTTGGTGACAACCCCCCCCCTCTCCCCCATCGCTACTCTTGCTGCTTTCATAGCAAGTTAATTATAGCAAATGAATATCATCCTCGTGCACATCGTTACACAAGTTTATTTTATAGAGAGTTTAGTCGTTCCGTTCGTCGTCTACACTCCTTGCTACCCCCCTCCCCGCCTCTTCCCCCTAGACTTTTTGTTTTTAATAATTTATACCTCGTATGAGGTTAACTTCTGTTCTGCTGATTTAGCAGCTGATTCATTTATTAATTATATTCTTTGGGAATTGAAATATAGTCACCTAAAAACTGAAAAAGGTAATTTATCATTCTAACAAGAAATACTGTACATTTTGCACTGATAGAGCATGGAAAACCCTCTTGGTTGGAAGAAGAAAAAGTAATTGTTGCTATATTTTTGGAATATATGGAGTCGGTTTTGATCGGGGTTTTATTAGGAACCATTATGCTGACGTTTCGGACTTGGTCATCTTCAAAAATTCCTCAAATTGACGCTCTGAAGATGGTATTGACTAAGACCGAAACGTCAGCGCAGTGAGCTGTGAGCCTGACCTTTTGGTCTTGGTTCTCCAAGCTTTAATAAAACTCCCGCTAAAATAATTGATCCGGGAAATAATATTCATATTATATAAATAAAAAATCCCAATTAGCGCAGTGAGCCTGACGTTTCGGTCTTCTTCAGTGCGTCACTTTAAGAAGTTTTGAAGATGGAGTTGGCCAAGACCAAAACGTCAGCCGAGTGGGTCCTAATAAACGAATTACTTAATAGCTGCGCTTCTTTCTCTTTCTTTTCAAATCTTCATCCACATATTTTTTTAAAGTTTAGACAAAAAAAATAATAATAATAATTTCAAAAAACCATATGTCCCCAACCCTCTCCGTTCGAGAGTTTAGAGATAGTGACAAATGTCAATAAGATTTAAACTTTCGACAGTTGGTTCTCGTTGAAGCATTTTGTAAATTAAAATTAAATATACAAATTAAACACTAGGTATTTGTTTCAAAGGTTTTATTAACTAAAAATTAACACTTGATACGTATTTCGACAATTTCTTGTCATCATCAGAAGTGATTACATTGAAGTGATTAATTCACTTCTGATGACGACAAGAAATTGTCGAAATACGTATCAAGTGTTAATTTTTTAATTAATAAAACCTTTGAAACAAATAACCTAGTTTTTAATTTGTATATTTAATTTTAATTTACAAATGTCAATATTGATAGGAAGTCCGGTGAATACTTTTTTAAATCATCATGGATATCAATTGGTATTTATAAAAAAAAAGTATCTAGATTGTATAAACCGTCATTAACATGATAAAAAAAATAAAATATAAGATTTTTTTTATAGTCGATTTTAACTCAACTAATATTCCTTTCCTCGCTGGTATTCATAAGTAAGATGGATTGCTAATTATTGGTATTTCTTGCAAAAGTATCATTAGCCCAAGTGGGGAGGGGGGGACCTATTAAAGCAAGTTGGCAAAAAGGGCCTGGGAGTCGCTTGACCAGAAGGGCAGAGGGTGTTTTCGACGATCAATCATCATCATCATTCCTCATGCTTACGTCGACAAAATAGTCCCAAGTCCAATCAGGCCCCCAGGGGCTGGTCCACAATCAGCCTAATTACAACCAGAACCAATCAGGGCTGCCTCTTTGATTGTAGATAAAAGCAACAGGGATATGAAATGCGAATCTGTTTGCTTGAGATGCACTCGATATAATCGGATTGTCGAGGGAAAATATTTTTGTTCAATCTAGTTAAAAAAAAAAAAGAAAGATAGCTGTATCATCTGCGCAATAACAAAATGGCTTCATTCAATATAAAATACCAGAAACATATGAAGAATCTTTGCAAAGATTAGGGATGAAACGATAAGAGTAAATACAAGTACTTACTCGATACTTTTCTTTCGATACCAAGTACTTTTAGAATCGATACTTTGGAATCGAGTACCAAGTAGGTATCGGTCAAAAATACTCGTATCGATACTCGGTCTTCGAAGCGATGATTAGTTAGCCCGAAAGAACATTTACGTCCATTTGTTCTTGTTTTACAATCGAATGGCTTTGACCACTGTATTTTAATTTTTATTATAGAAGTGTTTAACAGGGAAACACATTGAAAAATTATTATTTTTGGATAGTACCGCTAAAACTGAATTTTTTTTTTTGGTCGTCGTTTTTTTTTTTTTTTTCTCAAGAACTTAATGTTTTATGCCTGTGGAGATTTAATCAAGATTCTCAGAGACTTTGCAGCCTGGAGATTAAATAAAAAATCTTTTATTTATTATAATTTCTATTTGTCGACGTTTCGGACTCCAATCACGACCTTCATCAGGGCAAATATTATCATTTATACACGATTTTAGGTATTTTAACATTTTAATATTCATTGCAATTAAAAATATACAATTTCTTTTGACTTTGATATGTACAAAAATATTATCATATACTTGCTACTCGGAGGTCTCCGATGTTGAAGGTCGTGATTGGCGACCGAAACGTCAGCAAATAGAAATTAAATAAAAAGATTTTTATTTAATCTCCTGGCTGCAAAGTTCCTAAGTTGATAATATCAGAACTTACTGCTGTTTTTGCTTATCTTTAATTGCACGAAAAAATTGACCGATACGAGTAAGTATCGATACTTTTCAATCGATACCGAGTACCTACTCGATACTTTGCGATCGATACCTCAGTGGTATCGTTTCATCCCTAGCAAAGATTTTAAAATGGAACTTTTTTTCGCTCTTCTATCAGCATGTCGCGTTACAAGCCGTGAATTCATAGGCCGTGACGACAAAAATAGGTTATATTTTAAGGTGCTTAACTGGGTAAATTATGACAAAAATAGGAAAGTTGAAATTTCATATATATGACGAAGTATAAAAAATAATTGTGAGATTTAATTTTAAAATTAAAAAATAAAATAAAATAAAAATACTAGCAGGCAACCCAACAGACTGATGTCCATAAATGATTGCCTAGCGCAGGGCTCTAAAGCCAGGTAAACCTCTGGATGGAACTTAATATTGTTCTTCACTGTACATATTTTATACTGTAAATAATTTTGTATAAGATAATATATTGTATAACAACTCTATCTGCATTTCAAAGGTTTATTCATTGAGATAGACTATATTCTCATAAGAAAATGGCATTATCTAATTAAAGCCGAAACGTATTCTGGTATTGGAATTTTTATTCGATAGAGGCTATCCTATTCTGCTTGGCTGACATCCTCTCATTTTATTAATCTACTCTGAGAGAAAAGTATTTTATTGAGAATCAGAACAAAATTTATTCTTTTATTTAAATTATTATACTAATAAAAAAATCTGGTGTGACTGGCGCACAGCACACAACTTTCGATTACCGAAGGTAAGAGAACACAGAAGTCGGAACACAACATTCTCTTAGCTTCGGTAATCGAAAGTTGTGTGCTGTGCGCCAGCCACACCAGATTTTTCGTGTCGACACACACACACAGAAAGACAGAGTATGTCGCGAAAACCACTTTTTTGGATTCAGGGGACCTCAAAACGTGAAGATCCATCAAAATCTCGACATCGAATTTTTGACATGAATCCAATACTTTCTCTCTCTCTCTCTATATATATATATATATAGGTAAGAGAAAGTAAAAAAGGCCAAACCAACTTACATTTAAATCTTTGGACCTCGGCTGGGTGACCTCGAAGAATCCGCGTTGCTAAACGTTCCCCGGTAGCCATCGAAATAACATAATTTTAAAAATTGTTTCCCTAAATGGATGGTCTCAGCAGCCGAAAAAATTCTTTGGAGGTATCGAAGTTGAAGGATCTGTAAAAAAGAGAATAATTAAAATCATATTTAAATATAATTATTTTCGATATGTATAAAAGTAAAGGTATTTATATTATTGTCTAATATTAAAAATGATTCTCCGAACTAAATGCCATGAGATTTTTTTTTTTTTTTTTTTCGTATTAGTTAGCATCCCTTGGCCAACTGTTATTGATCCGATGTAACATGGCAAACACAATTTTCCTTCTTGTCATGGGAAAAAATGATTAATTTTCGGTGTCATGACACCCGGCGTCAGTCAATCTGGGAATAAATGCCCTCTCGCTCGCTGAGGTGGCATTTCCCATCTAATGATACATACCCAACATCGTACATGTACATATACACAAGGAGCAACATGTCTCTGATGTTGTACTTCATTAAGGTAGATCGAAGAGAGATCAAAACTAGCAACCATGTTTAATTTTACACCAGAGAGAAAACTTCAAATGTCGACAAAATCAGATAGAAGAGACATGGATTTAATTGTTACCATTTAAAAAATACATCCACAAACGGAGTTTTTTTTTGCCATTAGTTTATAATCTATGGTTAATAATACTCTATAATTAACATAGAAATGTATCATAATATAGCAGTTAAAATTGTTTTAATTTTGTTAATATAATGTTAGAATTAATTTATATAGAGATTAGCCGCGGAGCCCGCCTTTTGAGAAATTTTTTTTTTTTTGAGATATTTAATTATTACTTTCTCTTACCTAGATATGTAGGCCTATATATATAGAGAGAGAGAGAGAAAGTATTGGATTCATTTCAAAGTTCGATGTCGAGATTTTGATGGAAATACATGTTTTGAGTTCCCCGAGTTTCAAAAATGGGACCCCAAAGGTGTCTGTGTTCAATTTAAAGCATGAAAGAATTGAGCAGTCCGATGATTTTATTTAAGCCATTTGGATACCAAATCGCTTAAATAAAAATGCCTGGACCCCCAATAGATATATTAATCTCTATAACGGAGGGGAAAAAAAAAAAAAACTAGGACTGTTTATTAGTCTTTTTTACTTTCTCTTATCCTATATATGAAATATATAGATAGAAAGTATTGGATTCATGTCAAAAATTCGATGTCGAGATTTTTTTTTAACACTCACACTTTTTTCCCATTCACACCAACTTTCATACACACATTCGCACAGTCTTTTCGGCCATTTAAGACTTTAAACGATACCCGTTATTTGTAAATATATCAATTGGGGGGTCCAGGCATTCTTATTTAGCCATTTGTTATCCAAATGGCTTAAATAAAATCATCGGACTGCCTGGGATCCGAACCCTCGAGCCTTGGTATACAAGGCAGGCGCGCTACCAATTACGTCAAACCCAAAGACATGTTTAATCTTTTCTATATTGTTTTTATTAATTACCCCTTGTCTTTGCATGATCGAAGACAAAAATTGTAAGAAACAAGCCCAGTATTAGGGAGATCAAAAGATATAGATATAAAATTTAAAATAAAATAATTTGCAAAATATACTATTACATACTATAACATGCAGGGCCGGATCTAGGGGGGGGCGGTGGGTGCATGTATCCCGGGTGGCAGATATCCGGGGGCGGCAATTAAAAAAAAGATTTACTAAAAAAAAAAAAGGTAAAATGATACGAATTTTGTATAGAAAATTTTAAGGAGGGGGCGGCAAATTAAATTTTGCCCCCCTAAAAAATCTCCTAGTTCCGGCCCCTGATAACATTCCTAATAAATAAAATTTCTCTCCCTTCATTATTTAAATAAAATTTCATTTCACATTTACCTCGTCATAAATTCCACCTATATTTATATTTTAGTTTATTATTTATTTCTATATTTGTAATTACGTATTGCATGATTAAATAAAAAAATACCTTTGTTTAAATTCCTTGATTATTTTTTAAATGAAAATCATCATCAGTATTTATAAATTGCATTTCTCTTCGTGACTAGATGACAATATGTTTATTTCCTTCAACTAAGCAAGAAAATTATGTGCTAATTACGTTGAAATTACCCTCGGGAATACTCGGAGCGGCATGATCCCCTAGGATTTAGAAATGCAGAACGAAAGGGGGGGGGTGGCTAACTTAACTCTATTGCAATCTCATTATAAGATCTCAGTATTTCATTTTGTTTACTTATTCTTATTCCTCTCTGGCCTGTTTAGATAA
>JAKCPI010009635.1:0-10041 GCA_023213315.1 Euborellia annulipes
TTTTGAAATTTGAATATTCATCTGATGAAGCATATTAATGTTATTTAAACTAATGTTTTATGTAATCCGTATTAAAAATATTGAATAATATATTAATTAAATTATTTTGACCTAAATAAATGTGTCTGGACCCCCCTACAAATGTGTCGCATTTTTTTTTTTTAAACATTCACACTTGTTTCTCATTCACACTCACACTCAAACACACACACACACAGTCTTTTTCGGCAACTTAGGCCATTTAAGACTTTAGACGATAACCGTTGTAACATATATATATCTATTGTGGGTTGAGGCATTTCTATTTAAGCCATCTGGTATCCAAATGACTTAAATAAAATCATCGGACTGCCCGGGTCCGAACCCACGACGTTTGGTATAGGAGGTGGGCACGCTACCTACTACGCCAGACCCGGGGCAAATGTGTGGCATTAAACAATATGTATAATTTAGGGTCAATATGGCCTAAGTTGCAGAAAAAGACTTTAAAAAAAGAAAAAAAAATTATTTTGTTATTAATTTATTTAAAATACCAAAGCGGCGACCTCGGGAGCCCTACAATGCCAATTTTGATTGAAATCGAATTATTTTTTCTTAGTCCCCCATATTGGTTCCACCATATTTTTACTTTCTCTTACCTCTATATATATGTTAATATATAGAGAGAGAAAGTATTGGATTCATGTCAAAAATTCGATGTCGAGATTTTGATGGATCTTCACGTTTTGAGGTCCCCTGTATCCAAAAAAGTGGTTTTCGCGACATGGTCTGTCTGTGTGTGGGTGGGTGGGTGGGTGGGTGGGTGGGTGTGTGTGTGTTCAATTTTAAGCATGAAGGAATTGAGCTACGAGGTTGAAATTTTATATTTAAGTTAAACACCTCCCGGGAGCGTGAAAATAAGCTTTTAATCAAAATCGGCCAAAGAGTACTAGTACTTTACTGATGTACTTTTTCAGTTTTTTTCGATTTTCTCAAAATTCGCTCTAACGATTTTGATTAAAATTCAAAAATCAATTATTTTTTAGATGCTCTTTCAAATGTATATTCTCGTTTTGCCCTCAAAATTGTTTGAAGACCACTTTACTCTTGTACTTCATAGAGAAGATAGGAGAAATGGTTGCCATGGTTACAAAATATAAATATTTTCCCATGTTTATAATTTTGACATCTGAATTCAAATATTCCCTACTGCCGGGAACTAAATACATGTCGACACAAAAAAATCTGGTGTGACAAGCACAGTACACAACTTTCGATTACCGAAGGTAAGAGAAAGTTGTGTGCTGTGCGCCAGTCACACCATATTTTTTTTTTTTTTCTGAAAAAATAATATTAAATTCTAAATCAGCGACCTCAAAAACCCTTGTGTACTGAATTTCAGAGAGATTAAATAACGTTTTCGACTTTTGACCACGTTTTTGGGATTTGGAACCACTGTGCGGCGGGTTAAAAATTGTTTTCCAAATATTAAGAAACCAGCAAAAATCTGAAAAATTCCGAACGGCTAATCAGATCAGACTAAATGGGATGTCATTTGGTGCAGAAAGAAAACCTCTAATAGAATAAATAAAATAATCCCGAGTAATTAACTCCAAAATTAGTTTTTTTCTCGAAAAAACCTCATTTTTTAGGCAAAAAAATATCGAAAAATAGCCCTACTTGTGCAACGCATAGCGACTTGACCCTAAAAGCTATATTAAATCTAAATATAGTTTTTGAAAGAGTGGTTCAATACCCCCAGGTGTTTTTTTTCTTTTTTTTGATATGACGTCATTTTTTTTATGGTAACCCTAGACAGCCGAAACGTTCAGGCTTTTTTATTATTGGCTGTATTCAATAACAGTCAAAACTTGCTATTAGTTAACTTCAAGAGATCAGAAAACAAACAACGAACTCGGTATATATACAAGTGTATGTTTTTTAAGAATTAATAAAAAAAAAATTGATATCTGAATATTAACCGAAGAGAGCGAGAGAGAGAGAGGAGAGAGGTGTTTTATTTTTTCACATATGCCATTTTAATAATAAATGATTAGAGATCTAATGACATCCCGTCAGATTTGTTAATAAAGGGCGAATGGCATGGATGGTTTGCGTTGATCGTGATCAATCTAATAAGCTCAACCCCCCTGCCCCCCCCCCCCTGCCCCCACTCTCTAACCCAATGCCATCTGCCGCAAAAGACAGGCGGGACGTCGACACAGACAGACGATCGATTTTGATTTCGATCAAATACAAACGAGGCTAATGCGAATACGAAGGGTCACCTCCTCCTTTATTATTATGATATTTGTTTGTTTGTACATATACATCTAAAGAAGAATGTGAACGTGATTTGATTGTTATTTATTAACAAACTAAATTAATTGGTATCTTATTAACGGATACAAAAATAATTTGGTATATTAATCAATTGATTGGAATCAAAAAATATCCACCATTTATGACTTTTGAATAGTGGAGAATTTTCTTACTTTTCTTACCTTGTTATGTCTCTTTTAATGTCGTTCAGAATAATAAAAATTGTATGCTAACTTATTGAAATGAAGCTGTGAGAATTTGATTAAATTTAATTTTAATAATAAAGAGGTTATTTATAAATAATATGCGCTCTACATCTCTTCTTTTCTATGCCTAAATAATTAAATTTCACAATAATATTCTTTTTTTTTTTTATTCGGATTGTTACTTAATAATTGATTTAGGCTTACTCAATTAATAGAAATTTTCTTTTTATAATAAACACAAATGAAATTAGCAATTTTAATTAATTAATTTATTTATTTTTTTTTATTTAATCGTAAAATTTTAAAACAAATTAAATTAATTAACTATTTTTCGAGATCTATATATTTGAATAAGATAATAGTATTCAAAATACCTCGATTCAGACTTAACTAGTCATAGATATATTTAACAAGACTGTGAGTTGTTGATTGGTGAGGCCAATCGGGAATCGAACCCAGGATCTCCAGCCTTTCCGGAGCATAGGCGTGCTGTCCATTGCACCGGGCCACCCTCTACCTCGGAAAGGCTAGAGATCCTGGGTTCGATTCCCGGGGCCATGGTATGTTTGGCCTCGCCAATAAAAAAACACAGTCTTGTTGAATTAAATTAATATTTGATGTAAATAAATTTCATTATTGGAAATATATAATTTATTTTTAATTATTTAAAATTAAAAAAAAATTCATCTTAAATCTCGTAATTTGAATAAAATAGATAGAATAATTTGATGTGAATTTAGAAGTTAATCGGGGTTATGAAAATCTGGAGAATGTTCATTATTTCTATTTGGTTGATTTATGGAGGGAAATATTTATTGTATTAAATTTAACAAATAAATTTCGAACAAAAAGATCATTTGATTGGTGTAAAATTTGGGGTTTTTTTTTTTTTTATTTAAATATTTTCTTATCTTTAATGCACTCAGAATAAATTTTGCATATTTTATTCTAATTCCTTTCTCTGATTTAAACTGTTTAATTTTAATTTTAATAAGATAGAGGTTAGTATATATATATATATATTTATATACGCTCTACATCTCCTTATTTTTTTTTAATAATTAAAGCAATTTTAATTAATCCATAAATTGGTAAATATTTTTCCATTCTCACCGCTGGTTATTTTTTTTTTAATATCAATTAATGATAAATTTTAAATAATAATACAAATGTTTTATAGTGACTGGTCGCACCAGATTTTTTGTGTTGATACGGTATATTTAGTTTCCACTGATATATTAAAATTCAAGATGTACTATTTATATGGGAAAATATTTATATTTTGTTACCATGGCAACCATTTCTCATCTCTCCTATGATGTACAAGAGTAAAGTGAGCTTCAACAGATTTCATGGGCAATATGAGAATTGACCTACATTTTAAAAAGAATCTAAAAAATAAGTTGATTTTTGAATTTTAATCAAAATCGTTGGAGCGAATTTTGAGAAAATTGAAAACAAACTGAAAAAGTACATGAGTAAAGTACTAGTACTCTCGCTGATTTTGTTCAAAAGCGTCGTGTTACTTCCCAGAGGGGTGCTTAAGGGGTTCAGGAGCGACGTCTAAACGTACAGTACTTAAAAAAAAAACTAGACTATTATAAGGAATTTTTCAATGCGATTTTTTTTAAATGAATTAAATTCATAAGAGATTATTGGGACATCGAGCTATAATTTTTTTAATGATTTATTAAAAAATTATCGTAATTAATTTTTTTGTTTTCAAGCAAATACAAAAAAACAATCTGTCCAAATAATCTTTAATTTTTTTTTAAATTTAAAATGAATTTATTGTTATTATTAATCACATATTAATTAAGAAATTTTAAAAATAAGCTTAGATGATTTATTTAAAAATCAACTGTCAAATTAGTTCAGCATTCTTGCAATAGATGGCAGGCTAGTCTAACAGCCGATCCCCTAATGGCCTATATTTATATATTTTTATGCTTTTATAAAAGATACATAATATATAATAACATTTATAAAGTATTTATTGTTAAAAGATCAATGAAAATGCATTAAATATTATTAGCTACCATTCTGACATCTCTTGGCAAATGTTTGAATTACTTGATTTTTTGGGCATACTTTTTATGTCACACAACGCCCTCTTATCGGGAAAAACATGCGTAACACCTTCGCTCCCGTTCCCCTCATTGTTTTATTTTGAATTCGAAACGTGTATTTCCCTTACATTGAATTGTCCATATTGCGAGAGAAATGTTATTTCCTTATGACTAATAAAGCATTCACTATATTCCGTGATATTATTATTTGCCTACTAATAATAAATTTTAATACAAATTTAAACAACATTATTAAATTAATGAACATGTTTCTGTTTTATTGATGTCATATTTGTTTGTTTGTTATTATCTGTGATCTCTCTCTCTTCTCTCTCTCTCTCTCTCTCTCTTCATGAGTTGAATTAATAATCTAATCAAATGTAAACAAACATTAAATCAAGTGAATAAAAAAAAAAAAAATTATTTTCCATATCTACGTGTTTGCTAATTTCAAGGATATGAAAAATTTTATTTTTTTTTTTTGAACGCACAATTTTGAAATTGTCTGTGTGTGGTCACAATTACTTAAAAACGCAAGCTGCAGAAATTAGATATAGGCGTACTAGCCGCGGCGCCCCCTCAGCTAACTGCGGCGGACCCTTGCCTATGAAGAGAAAATTATTATTATTCCATTCCAATCCAGTGCCTGCTTGAGGATTTGTTTACATTCATAAATAAAATACATAAATGCAAAGAATACATAAATATTTCTCTATACATTTCCTATGGGAGAAATTGTAACTTTATGAATTAATAACTCAAAAAGTTATAGAAATTTCGGGAGGAAAATAATTTTTCTGTAATCGCTAGAAGGTCCTCTTTATGCATAAAAAATTTGCTTGCGAAATTCCAACGGGAAGTTGCCTAAATAGAGCGTGACAGATAGACGGTCCTTAAATACTTCTTACACTAAAATTATAGATCTGTATCAATTTTTACGTTAAAATAAATTGAAATAAAAAGAGACGGGGTCAAGTTGCCGAAAAAGACTTTAAATAAATAAAAAAAAAAAGTTATAACATAACCTCACTTCTTCACTTCAACAGATTAATATCTTTAATAATTAATAATACCGATTAATACGTATTGAAAATTAAAGGATTCACAATTAAATTAATGCATTTTTACTTTCTCTTATCCTATATGGACCCTGTTATGCAATGGTATGTCAAAGACCAAGCATCGAGTTTTGAGAAAATCAACAATAAAGTTTTTTGTTTTCATTGGATTATATGTAATTTTTTTTTTGTCAATTGTGCAAGTAACATTAAATATAAATTTTTTTAGGACATATTTCATAAAAAATCTGGTGTGACTGGCGCACAGCACACAACTTTATCTTACCTTCGGTAATCGAAAGTTGTGTACTGTGCTTGTCACACCAGATTTTTTGTGTCGACATATATTTAGTTCCCGACAGTACGGAACATTGGAATTCAGATGTAAAATTTATAAGTATGGGAAAATATTTATATTTTGTTACCATGGCAACCATTTCTCCTATCTTCCCTATGAAATACAAGAGTAAAGTGGTCTTCAGAAGATTTCAATCGCGAAATGAGAATATACATTTTAAAGAGCATCTAAAAAATAATTGATTTTTGAATTAAAAAAAAAAAAAAAAAATCGTTGGAGCAAATTTTGAGAAAATCGAAAAAAACTGAAAAAGTGCATCAGTAAAGTACTAGTAATCTTTGGCCGATTTTGATTAAAAGCTTATTTTTCCGGTCCCGGGGGGTGTTTATCTTAAATATAAAATTTCAGCCTCATAGCTCAATTCCTTCATGCTTAAAATTGAACACACACTCACATACACACACACACACCCACACACACACACACACCCACACACACACAGACAGACCATGTCGCGAAAACCACTTTTTTGGATTCAGGGGACCTCAAAACGTGAAGATCCATCAAAATCTCGACATCGAATTTTTGACATGAATCCAATACTTTCTCTCTATATATATATTACATATATACATAGGTAAGAGAAAGTAAAAATAGTATTATATAGCATTTGAAACAATATTCCGTGCTTAAGGTTGTTCTCTATAGTACCTCGTAAGTCATAATAGAAATTTTTAAATAAAAAAAATTTGAATGCCAAAATTCCTTATTATAATTTAGTCGTGACCTATCATAGTTTATAATTGTATTAAGTTAATAATTTAATTACCAAAAATAATAAATGAATGACTTTTGACTTGAGCAGTTTTTCACGTAATATAGAACTGGCAACATTGCATTCATCAGATGTTTATTTTAAATCTTAAACGCCTTCAATTTTATTTTATTTAATATAATACAATGTTTAATGCAAATTAGTTTAAACACAATGGACGATATGCGAGAAAAAATATCGTAAAATTGAAAAAAAAAAAAATGTAACTGACATCGAGAAAAGACAATTATGTTATGCGACGTTGCCAGACTGGTCTGACTCTCGAAACTTTCTTATTTTTAAATATTGGCGACTGTCATTTTGGAGAATTTTTTGACTTTCTTGTTAAAATATCTTTAAAAGCGTTGGGCAGAAACTTTTAATTTTATGTTTAACGTATTTCTACGGAAGTGAATTGATAAAATGTAAGTTTTTTGTTTTTGTATCTGATGCAGAGGTGGCTATATAATTCGATATGTGTGCGTTTCGTCGACATTCCCCATAGACTACATGTTAAATTTCAATTTTTTAAAAATTAATTACACGATAACCCTGCATCAGATCTGCTTCAAAATTTTATTTTATACGTATGTGATAGTGATTAGAAACATATTAAAAAATTAGCTTTTAATCTAATCAAAGTGCTTTAATGTCCGAACAACCTTAAATCAATTTTGAATTTTTTTGGTCTTTGACACACCATTGCATAACAGGGTCCATATATGAAATATATAAGAGAGAAGTATTGCGATCATGTCAAATATTCGATGTCGAGATTTTGATGGATGTCGAAGTTTTGAGGTCCCCCTAGCTGCATATTTTTTGCTGCAGACTGCAACGCAAATTTTAAATTTAATTATGGACACCCTGGATACAATTTTTAATTAGTAATTTTATATTTAAAATGAAATTTTTCTTAAAACTCGGAGGGGGAGGTTATTACCCCCTTTTTCCTACTCCCCTTTCCCCTTTAGTTTATAATGGTCAAAGCCATTTGAGCTTATCCCTTGACCACCCCCCTTCACTCTCTTTAAATGAGATAATTTTTAATAATGATTTTTTATAAATTTAATATCATGTATATTTATATTTTAATGATAATCAAAAGCATTGAATGCCAGAGATGATAGCCCTGGACCAGCAAATTTATTTATTTGCAAATATTTATTGAATTTATTTAATTTTTTTTTAAATGCATAAATTCTTAAATTTTATAATTTCAATTTATTTAATTTTAATATTTTCAATAAAGGGAAAATATTAAATTTATTATTATTTATATTAATTAATTTTTTTTCGACGAATCCGTGGAGTAAACAAAGAGGCCCCCTACAAGCCTATGCAAACCCACGGGGCGCTCTCTTAAAGGACTCACCTCCCGGACGCCAAGCCATACACATCATAGGTGCCAGATCTTGGCCCATCATTATAATGTTTTCTTATGAGGCTCTGCCTCCTCCAAGCATCCACCCAGTACTGTGGCTCTCCCTAAAATCTCCCTGGACCATTATCCAGAGGAAGATGCGCTTGTGATTATTAAATGCGGGGTCCTCTCAAATCGCCTCACCGTGGCCGTTGGGCCTCTGAAACAATCCTGCTGACCAAGGACAGACGTGTTCCAGCCTGGACCCACCGGATGCTGCATCTACTACAGATGAGTTCGACAATGTTTTTCCCTTTTCCCATTACATTAAAATAAATTCGCATATAAAAAACTATAAACTTTCAATAAAAATTTTCTAATTAAACATAATCTGGCAATATCCTATAAAATATTAATTAATTCAATGCTTTTGGCTGTCTCACATAAGCGATTCAGCAGATACTCTTGTACACCCTATACCGGCGTGGTTGCGAAGCCCGCGACCGGTAAATTCAATCCATTGTTATAATAAAATCGTAAAATAAATTATTGTTTTATTAACTAATTTTGTCTAATTTTTTAGTGATGTTTCCTCACCCTAAGCGAGTTTTCTCGTTGCAAGTTTAAAGACTATTTTAACGAATCAAGAACGTTAGTATAACGAATCTTTAAATACGCTCTTGTAAACCAGTGAGTGACGTTTTGATTTAAATTTAAATTCAATTTAATAAAACAAAAAAAGGGATAGTCAAGAAAAGAAGAAATATGAAAAGTTTTCTATTTTTTTTTTTTTTTGCTTTGTGTTATGTACGTATAATATATATATATATATATATATATCAAGCATCGATTGTGAGAGAGAGAGAGAGAGAGAGCATCTCTTCTTTCCTTTTCAATGCTGATAAACAAATTCAATGTCCCCATGGAGAGAGAGGGATGCTGTCAGTTGCATACAACATGAGAAGGGAGAAAGAGAGAGAGAGAGAGAGAGAGAATAACAGAGAAACAAATGCCTAGTGTGGCGCCATGTTTTCAAAAATTGAAAATGTCCAATAAAAATGTAGAGAGACATTTTTATAGAGGCTCCCCGTCCCGTGCCGCCCTGTCCTGTCGACATGTAACAAGTCGCCTGCAACTTTTTTTTTTTTTTTATTTTATTTCATTCCATCAAAAGAGAATGCTGTCAAAGGGTCATTAGAGAACATCTCTCTTCTCTCTCTCTCTGATGATTAGATCATCATTCTAAAAATTGATTGATATCATCTATTATCAATAACAAAACTAACTGGTACCTTCTATTCGCTAGAGGTCTATACAAAAATATTTGGAACATTCAGCTGAACAAAATATCTCAAGAACGAAAAGAGAAGGTGTGTCATAAAAAGTATGCCCAAAAAATCAAGTAATTCAAAAATTTGCCAAGAGATGTCAGAATGGTAGCTAATAATATTTAATGCATTTGGTTGATTTTTATTGATCTTTTAACTATAAATACTTTATAAATGTTATTATATATTATGTATCTTTTATAAAAGAATAAAAATATATAAATATAGGCTATTAGGCGATCGGCTGTTAGACTAGCCTGCCATCTATTGCAAGAATGCTGAACTAATTTGACAGTTGATTTTTAAATAAATCATCTAAGCTTATTTTAAAAATTTCTTAATTCATATGTGATTAATAATAACAATAAATTCATTTTTAAATTTAAAAAAAAAAATTAAAGATTATTGGGACAGATTGTTTTTTTTTGTATTTGCTTGATAACAAAAAAAATTAATTACGATAATCTTTTAATGAGTCATTAAAAATGTAATCAGTGGCGTAACGTACACCCCCCACAAACCCCGCGATGCGGGGGGGGGGTCCCGAACCTTGGAGTGGGACCGAAAGCTTTGTAGTTCCCATTATTTTTCGGGTATAAATATT
>JAKCPI010009636.1:0-15909 GCA_023213315.1 Euborellia annulipes
AGCAATACAACATAGCTTGAACGTCATCATCCTCATCACTGCAGATAGCATCTAATGGGCCAGAAATACTGTTCCTAGGACTACGGATTTGCATCGGCGGCGAAGAGATAGCCGTGGTGGCATGTTCGTTAACCACGGCTACACTCGCCCTTCGACTTGATGGTCTTGTAGACGAAGGAATAGTGTCCGAGGAAAGGGAAGACGAATTTCGTCCTCCGTTACTGGTGGTTGATACACGAGACGCTCGCCGACGTTGAGTGGATGGATTCCTGTGAAGCATTGCTTGGGGAATTTACTCGTACATCTGCAACAAGAAAAACAAATAGATTCCTATTATAACAAAGAAATATTTACCCAGTATTTTTAATTTAACCTAAATATTAGAAATAGGCAAAATTTCACCAAACCCCACTTCCAACCAACAAACATTTATAATTTTTTTTTCCTTTTTTTTATCCCCCCCCAAAATACCTTTTTTAAAAATCCCATTAGAAAATATACCTGGTATATTATACAACATTAAAACGACATATATGCATCACCACAACCACAAACTCATTAGAAGCTTCTAATAATTTTGCCATTGGTCTTATTTATTTTAACGTGAATGTAATTAAGTAATTTATTTTTTTTTTTTTTTAATCTTTAAAGTTTGAATTGATTAGTTAATTCATTTTAGCGCTTTAGCTCACCAGTTATAAGGTGACGGGGAATAATTTATCTGATTGTTTTTCTTTTATTTCTTTCCTATTTCCCAGCAGCTATTAATCACACCATTTTATTGTGATATCAGAAAATCTTTTGTTTTAACGACTGGCGGCATTTAATAATAATAAACAAGATGGGCATTAAGAAACGGAAGGGAAGGTCGACAGATAAAAATGAAGTCGGCGCTTTATTAAAAGAGAGATAAAAATTCATTTTCTTTTGATTTTTTTTTTTATCTTTCGCTTGTAAGGCCATTAGATTTAGAGTTTATTTAATATGATATTCAAAATTGATATCCAATTAATTTTTCTTATTCCAAGCTCTCATGCCGATGATGGCCGAGAGTCAAGAGAGCTAAAAAATCTTCTCTGGCTTCTTGTATCAGTAGCAAACTAACTCCTCCCCTCCCTCATCAAGCAGCAACAGGCTGAGTGACCAGCTTGATCTTCAACTTGGTTACGTCAATAATTCTCTATGCTTTTTTGGGTTATTTGTAAAAGAAATCAAATATTTTTGTATAAAAAACATTTTTTACTCTTAAGTTAATAATTCAAGGGAAACTAATAACATTTTAATTCAAAACAATTTTTTTAAAGCCACAACCCAAAGGGATTTTTTTTACTAATCTTTTCGACATCATTGTGTATATAGATTTTATACGATACTTTATTATTCTAATTACGGTGTATTGGAATCCAGATTATTTATTTATATCCATATGATTTAAATTAATATTTGTCGGACTATCTGAAATCAGAACCCACACCCTTTAGCTTTTGAGATTATTGATGTTGATGTTCAAATGACATTTGTCACTATTTCTAACTCCTCGAACACGGAAGAGGAGTTCCAAAAAGTTATTTTATTATAAACAAATTTGAAATGAATAAAGACGATTTCTAGAGAGAGGTTTTGGGCTTTCTCGTCAAGTCTTCACCTGCATTAATTTCTCCTTTACCGGCGTCAGAATCTACTCTTCTAAAAGATACCAGGTAAACAGCCTAAGTTAGAAATAGTGACAAATGTCAATATTGAAAACCTCAAAAGCCAAGGGTAGTGGTTTCGGGTCCTAATTTTCCGAAAAGGCTTAAAAAAAAAAAAAAAAACCAAATGGGTATAAATAATAATTAATATCATTTAAATCGTAGTATCGTTTAAAGCCTACCATATATATGGTATATGACATATTTTTATAAAATATATAATTTTATTAAAAGGTAACATTTTAACCTCGATATATATTTAAGCCATTTGGATACCAGATGGCTTAAATAGAAATGCCTGACCCCACAATTGATATATTCTCTACAACGGTTATCGTCAAAGTCTTATATGGCCTAAGTTGCCGAAAAAGATGCATGAATGTGTGTGTGAATGTGAGTGTGAATGAGAAAAAAGTGTGAATGTTTAAAAAAAAAAAAAAAAAAAAAAAAAAAAACCTCGATATATGTAACTATACCGGTATAGAGGTCATCTTCAAATCTTGATCATATGAAATTGAAACAATTTATCAATTTACATACAATAATTTATAGTTGCTTAATATGCCATACAAGTGGTAAAGCCCCCGGAAGGCGGGCTTTAAGACTTACCAGAGGACTATGCTCCCTGGACCCCCTTGCTCGCCTTTGGCGTTAAAGTTTTAAATTTCCTTCTCTGAGTTTAATTTTTAAATTTCCCTCTCTAAGTCCACATCCTTTTTCTCCGGTCAATCAGTGCCAGTAAGTCAGTGGCTAGCGCTTTATACTGTATATACAGTAGTAATGATAATTTAATTTTTTTTTTTTTGTAAATAAAATTATATTTTTAAAAATTATTAAATAATACGGGAATTTCATAAATAAGTTCAAGATCTGCAGATGGCATATAGGGAGATTAAAATGTTACAAAAAAAAAATTATATTTTTGCTTTTTGTGGCTGTTGATGTTCAAATGAGGAGGTGGGGATGCAGAAAGGCATGGATGGAATAGAATTTGTTTATTTTTTCGTTTCGGGTAGTTCATCTCTTCCTTCCTCAAGAGAAATAAAGTTTTAAACATATATAGCTTGTATAATACTTAAAAATGATATTAAAAAAATCGCAAATGTAAAATGTTTGCCTGTCCAAGCAAGCATTTTTTGGCTTGCTGTGGATTTGGGCCGATCCTGCCATTTACTTAAATAATATCAATTTATTTTAATTAAAAAAAAAAAAAAAAAAAAGAAACGAAATATCAAATTTTACCGGCGTTAAATAGCGATCAAAATATTTGTCAAATATGCAACTAAAAAAGCTAAATTATTCACTTTAATAATTAATTGTTCGTAAAAAAAAAAAAAAAAAAACATTTATGATTTTAGATATACAAACAACATGAAATGTCTTATTTTGATCTACTTAGCGATGGGAGTTGGCGACCCTCTTGGCCATGACCTCTCACACTTGAACTTGTAAGCCCCCTGCGTGGAATATTAATAAAGCAGGCCTTGTTATTAGCCATTATTAATATTGTAGAAGCAGGAGTGTTGAACATGACCCTAAGGTCTGCACACTCTAATTATACAGAATCTACCTATACAATTAACAGTCTTGTCATTAACAAGCCCTACAATCCCTATACGGAACTAATCCTATAAGAAATTTTAATTATCATAAATTTTGGAAAAAAACTTTTTGTTTTGGAGGAAATATATGTCTTTATTAAAAAAAACTAAGTAGCATAATAATAAATATAAATTTTAATGGCTGATACTGACTCCATTTGTTCACTCTTTGTTTTAATAATAGGCCTATTATTCCACATTTATTTCGACTTATAAATTATTTTTCTTGTTTTTATTTTCTATTAATGCACCTATAATCGATTGAAATGAGTAATTTGAAATTAATTAAAGGAAATGACCAACGATGGAAGCGGATGAGCGTTTGGAAGTTATACATAAAAAAAAAAATTGTTTGCCCAATTGACGAGAGAGGCGCCACTAGACAATCGCGCCTGCAAGTTAGGCAAATTCATACCAAAAGAGATTATTTGTTTGCCTATGTAAAAGGAACCTTCATATATTAATAGATTAAATTAGATTTTCGATTCAACGATTCCTTAAATTTCTCGCAGCAATTTCGTATATCTATGAAACTGTAGCCTCTCATATGATCTTCATTTGTTTTTCATTGCGGAGAATTTGTCAATAGCATCGTTAGAGCTAGAAACTCCTTTTCCATGTATTATATTTCTTCATATAGATGTATCCATTTTCACTTTAGAGGTTATGTTGACAATTGAAATGTCGAATTAAAGAGACCTATAAACTGGTAGCGTTATTTACTATCTGTTTGGGAAATTGGTTTAATAATTCCTAGAATTAAAAAAAAAATTTAATTTAAATTCTGTGGATTATTCAAATTAATTAACTCAAAGTAGAAATTTTGTAAATTCAATCAATTTCGAGTCTCCTTTTTTTTACTTTCTCTTACCTTTATATATATTATATATAGGCCTATAGTGAGAAAGTATTGGATTCATGTCAAAAATTCGATGTCAAGATTTTGATGTAGGCCTATATACACGTTTTGAGGTCCCCTGAGTCCAAAAAGTGGTTTTCGCGACATGGTTTGTCTGTGGGGGTGTGTGTGTAGGTGGGTGTGTGTTCAATTTTAAGCATGAAAGAATTGAGCTAAAAAGGCTGAAATTTTATATATAAATTGAATACCCCTCCCCCCAGGAGCGTGAAAATAAGCTTTTAATCAAAATCGGCCAAAGAGTACTAGTACTTTACTGATGTACTTTTTGAGTTTTTTTCGATTTTCTCAAAATTCGCTTTAACGATTTTGATTAAAATGTAATAATCAATTATTTTAAGATGCTTTTTGAAATTTATATTCTCATTTTGCCATGAGAATTGTTTGAAGACCATTTTACTCTTGTAGGTCATAGAAAAGATAGGAGAAATGGTTGCCATACAATATATAAATATTTTCCTATGTTTATATATATTCTATTTTGAAACTAAATATATATCAATAAATAAGAAATTACATATATAATATTTAAGATATTATATACATTGCGTATGTAAGCCGCGAAGGAAATTTTATATAATTCCAATATTTATTAATTCAAATACCAGTAAAAAGTAAGGGTGTACCCCCGGGAGTGGAACCGAATTTGGGTCCATTTCTCATGAAGACTAAAATTGCTTTCTTATTGAATTCAAATACCCGAATGCCGTACTGAGATCTAGTGGTAGGGCACACCAAGTACAAATTGGTGGATATTACCAAAAGTAAGAGAAAGTTGTGTGCTGTGCGATCATTCACACCAGATTTTTTATTTTATATAAAAAATGACCATACAAATCTAATAAAACCGCATCTAGTATTAATATATTAGCTCGGAGACAGGGAGATGATATAAACCCTCAGTGAGAAAAAGTGAGCTCCGGCTGCATCGTTAATGATCCAATTAGATTTAGACATTGGACGCCAGTTCGTAAAAAAAAAAAAAAACCTTTGAATAAATCTTTTTGAAAAATGAGACGTTAAAAAAAAAATTCTAATTTTCAACTAGAGATATAGAGACAGATAATATATGCCAACTTCTTGGTAAAATTCTATTTTATATTATAATATAAAAAAAAAAGGTGAAATAGGATTGCAAAATCTTCTTTAGTAAAAAAAAAAAATTATTTTCGCCCTTCTCTTTCATGGTTCGCTTGTTTTTTTTTATTTTTCAAAATATATTAGAAAGTAATTTTCAAGCTTCAATACAATCATCGAGTTCAAAACAATTAAAATATAAGTAAATTATAGTCTATATATAAGCCTATATCTTTTTTTTCGATGGTGAATGAAAAAAGTTATTAATTAAATTAATGTGCCAACAGAATAGATGGAATTTTTTTTTGATTCTTTTTTTCTCCAATGAGTATTTACTATAATTCTGATTACACAAATAATGTATTTTTTTTAATACATTGGTTTTCATTACTTTGCTTTGACCCTTTATCAAATAAATGATATTTTGTAAAGTATGCCTCGTCTTTGCTGTAGTGGTTACCAAGCTGGCCATATTTAATCCAAGAGTGGGGTTAGCATCCCGTCCCCATGCGACAAAAATTTATTTAAATTGAATTGGCTACCAATCAATTTAAATAAAAATAGGGCCGGGGTGTAAATGCCTTCGATGCCGAAAAGATCTTAAAATGAAATAAAAAAAAAAATGTTTACAAAGTCTATAATTTAAAGACACAGTAAATGTCAAGCTACTTTAGCTTTTTGTAGAACTGTTTTCTTGACAACCCTGAATTCAAGAGCTCATCCAGAGGAGTTTCTCGGGGGGGGGGGGGGGGGGTAATCTGGTGTGAATGGTCGCTCGGCTCACAATTTTTTCTTTCTTTCGGTAATTTAAAGTGTAATTCTGTACCTCTGTTTACCAGAATATATATATAAATCAAATGTTTATTAAAAATATTATTAAATTATATTAAAAATAAAACTTTATTCCCAAAAAAAAATATTTTTCTCACCTCTGGGGAGAAGGGAGGGGGGAGAGGTACACCCTTTACCCCCCCCCTTGTACTCCGCCCTTGCCTCCGTAAGACTATAGACTCAAAAAAGTATTTACTAGGTAGAGCCTTGTTTGAAAAAAATGGAATTTTTTCAATCAATGCTCAAATAGACTGTTCATTAGCCAGTCAAAATATCCTATAAAATGGCAAATTTGCGAGATATGTTTGAGCTTAAGATTGGGCAAAAAATAATTTTAAGTATTTCTCTAGCTCTCACTGACACACACACACACTAAAGAAACATCCTCGGGCTTCGTGTAGTAGGTAGTGTGCCTACCTTCTATACCTAACGTCGCGTCGCGGGTTCGGACCCCAGGCAGCCCGATGATTTTAGTTAAGCCATTTGGATACCAAATGACTTAAATAGAAATGCCTGGACTACCAATAGATATAATAAATAATAATAATTATCGTCAAAGTCTTATATGGCCGCCGAAAAGACTGTGTGAGTGTGAGTGTGAATGAGAAAAAGTGTGAATGTTTTTTTATAAAAAAAAAGAAAAGTTCGCCGCAGGCGGGCCGAGCCAGCTGCTCCCCTGTCTTGAAGCCAAAGGCGGGCGGCAATTAAGAAAAAGCGAGGGCCCGCCGCAGGTGGAGCCCAGCTGGAGGGGGGTCCAGGGGCGCTTCAGCGGGCTTCGCGCCTAGTTTTTATAATTTTTCAATTGAGGGATTTAATTATTTTAGTTTATTACAATTAATTGGCTTTGGTTTTGCATAAGGAGAGAGATGATTTTCAATTTTATTTTTTTTTTAACGTCTACACAAAAAACCTGGTGTGACAAGCACAGAACACAACCTACAATTAACGAAGTTTTTTTTTTTTTTTTAAACATTCACACTTTTTTCTCATTCGCACTCACATTCACACAGTATTTTCGGCAACTTAGGCCATTTAAGCCTTCTAAACGATACCCGTTATTGATTAATGTACATATTGGGGGTCCAGGCATTCTTATTTAAGCCATTTGGTATCCAAAATGCCTTAAATAAAATTATCGAACTGCCTGGGGTCCGAACCCGCGACGTTCGGTATAGAAGGTAGACACGCTACCAACTACTCCAAGCCCCTTGGGCTTAACGAAGGTTGTGTGCTATGCGCTTAATCACCACCTGATTTATTTATATACAATTGTTTTCGATATACCAGCAATTGTATACGATCTATCAGTCCTTGTGTTGGAAACGTCGACAGATTTTATCAAATTCATGGATTGAGTATTTATTTTAGAGGGAGAGAGAAGAGTATTTTATTTTTTTTTTTTTGTCAATCTCTTTCTCTTTTTAAAAGTTTATTTTAGACCACCATTTTTACATTTGAGAATTTTTATTTTTCATCCATGAGATTATATTTTCGTTTTGTTGTGTTTTTGGCAAAAAGGGGGAGGGGGGAGGGGAGCTTTTCCTTTTGCGGATGAAATTGATAAATGTGTATTACTCGAGAGTGTAGAGAAGGGGGAGGTGGAGCTTTCATCTCTTCATATAGCGCATGTGATACAAATCCGGGGCGTCTCTCTTTCTCTCCCTTGCGTTTTGGTGCCCATACCGCAGCAGCAGCAGCTACCACCCCTCCTCCCCTCCCCATGGGTCCTCAATCATTATCACGTGACAGCGGTGCGCCCTCATTTGTCAACCTTATGGGTATAATGTTGCCTGCATCATACTCTCTCTCTCTCTACACACACACACACACACCAGCAATTAGTTTTTTTTTTTCTGTTTTAATCCTCGAAAACTGTCTGTCATTTGTTTTTGTTTATTTCCTGAGTCTTTTCAGCAAGTAAAGAGTGTATGTGTATGTGTGTGTGTGTGTTGGTATTAATGTGATTCAATTGGATTAACGATTGATTAATTTTCAAAGTATAATCAACTCTCCATCATGGATGTAATTTCTACGTCATCTATCTCACTTTTTCTCATACTCTCTTCCTCTTTTGTACTAGGCCAAACTGTGGGCCGCGGACTTTTAAGGAAAGAAAAATATATATATACATTCTGGTATATAGACTGCTTCAAAAAGGACTTTTTTTTTTTTTTTATTTCGGCCCTTAGCACTAAGCCATTCGGCCCCCAAACAAAATGTTTACAAAAAATATACATATATAAATTAGATTATGTCCAAAACAATATACATATCAAAGATAAAGCAATAATGAACAAAAAACATTCAGAAACAAAGCATAAAAAAAGCCATAATAAAAATCTGGTGTGACTGGCGCACAGCACACAACTTTCTCTTACCTTCGGTTGTGTCGACATATATTTAGTTCCCGACAGTACGGAACATGAATTCAGATGTAAAATTTATAAGTATGGGAAAATATTTATATTTTGTTACCATGGCAACCATTTCTCCTATCTTCCCTATGAAATACAAGAGTAAAGTGGTCTTCAGAAGATTTCAATCACAAAATGAGAATATACATTTGAAAGAGCATCTAAAATATAATTGATTTTTTGAATTTTAATCAAAATCGTTAGAGCGAATTTTGAGAAAATCGAAAAAAACTGAAAAAGTACATCAGTAAAGTACTAGTACTCTTTGGCCGATTTTGATTAAAAAGCTTATTTTCCGGTCCCGGGGGTGTTTAACTTAAATATAAAATTTCAACCTCGTAGCTCAATTCCTTCACTCTTAAAATTGAACACACACACACAGACAGACCATGTCGCTAAAACCACTTTTTTGTATTCAGGGGACCTCAAAACGTGAAGATCCATCAAAATCTCGACGTCGAATTTTTGACATGAATCCAATACTTTCTCACTATATATATATTACATATATACATAGGTAAGAGAAAGTAAAAATATATATTTGGAAGTTGTGAAGGCTGAGGTGCAATCCTGTAAGTTGAGGGAGTCAGATGGAGATGTTTGCGGCTGTGACAAATGCCTGGAGAGCGTAGATATCTTCCAGAGACGGAGCTGCCAGAAACTGTTGGAATGAAGTGGGATCACGGAAATTAGGGACTATTTTCCTGATGAACTGATTTCTATGAAACGAATATTGTGGGCATTCAGCTAGAAGATGCAGAGGTGTGGCGTTGACAGATGCACAGGAACAGAGCGGTGATGGAGTTATATTAAATCTGGCCAAGTGAGACAGAGTTCAAGTGTGATTTCTTCTGAGGTGGTTTATTAACGTGATAGCCGATCTTGGGAGTAAAGGAAGACGCGAGAACCACGGAGGGCCAGGATGTTTCTTGATTTTGGCAAGAGCGGAACCGGTGAAGCAGGATGACTGCGCCCATGCGGAACACCACTTTTCCTTGAAATTCGATTTCATTACGGCCAGGGCAATGACATATCAAGGAGCGATCCCGAACAGGATGCTCTTCTGGCCAGATAGTCGGCTATTAAATTGCCCTGACATCCTCTGTGGGCTCTTGTCCATCTTACTGTTATCATCTGGCTGTTGTTGAAGGCTTGAGCAAGTAACGACATAATAATCCCGACAAGTTTCTTAATGGATTTCCTGAGCTTGAAGAAGGAGATTGCTTTTAGAGCGCTTTGCGAATCCGTCACTATAAGAACTGACTGAAAGTTGTGGGATCGTGAGTACAGAAGAGCCTGATAGATGGCCATGAGTTCTGCTGAAAATATTGATGCGTTGAGAGGCAGTTTGAAAAGCTGGAAAGCCGAATTGCTTTCGTCATAGGACTTAACAACTATGAAAATTCATATAAAATTATACAGAGAACCTATAGAGGTGATTGTAGTGTCAATTTGTAGAGAAGCATATCAAGCTTTGACACACCTAGTTCGCTATCACGAGCAATTGAGCGTTAAAGCTGGCTGTCCTCAATGAACCCGAGCTAGCTCTGTGTTTTGATTTTAAATTTATCCAAAGAAGCTACAGAGAGAGTTAGTTTTAGTGTTGTTTAAAGAGAAACACATCAAGGTTTTTTTTTTACTTTAAGAGTATGAGAAAAAATTGACTAGCGGTGAGATGTGTGCAGAATTTTTAACATAATCGCAATACTTTATCTCTATATATTACATATATAGGTAAGAGAAAGCAAAAAATAATGGGGTCTATGTAAGATTAATGATTAAAATATTTCTAATTCTAATCAGGTTTTTCATTAAATGAAGTTATTTAACGCCGCACTATCGGATCTAGATGAAATTAAACAACTAACGATTAAATAGATGCTGAAATTGCATACAGGACCAAAATGGAAAGCAAATTTATTAAAATCAGAAAAATTTAAAAATCTACATGGTGGCGGGCGGCTGGGATTTTGTCTGATATTGAAAATAATTGACTTTTTAAAAACAAAGTTTTTTTTTTTATTTTATTTATTTAATTTTCTCCAATCATAAACTATTGACTGGCTTATTTAGAGTCGATTTCAGGTGTGTCTAATTCAATTAATACACGGGCCATTTAATGCATTTGGTAACAGTCACGCGGGCCACATTAAACTTATATAGTAAATAAAATTAATGGTAATAATTATAAATGCTAATTTTTAGTGTATTTCAGATTTATTTTTCCAACAAACATCCATCATGGATGTAATTTCTACGTCTTCTATCTCCCACCCAGCCCCCATTTCTCATCCTCTCTACCTCTTTTGTACTAGGGCCTAGTAACTAGGCAAAGCGGCTTTGTCCTCCCCCACTTTACCCCCTCTCCTCTTACCTTCAGTAATTGAAAGTTGTGTTCTGTACTTGTCATACCAGATTTTTTGTTTCGGCATATATTTAGTTTCCGGCAGTACAGTACATTTGAATTCAAGATGTAAAATTTTATTCGCGAGAAAATCTTTATATTTTGTTACAATGTCTTCTATGAAGTACAAGAATAAAGTGTGCTTAAAAAGATTTTAAAGGCAAAATGAGCATCTAAAAAATAATTGATTTATGAATTTTAAACAAAATCGTTGGAGTGAATTTTGAGAAAATCGGAAAAAACTGAAAAAGTATATCAGTAAAGTACTAGTACTCTTTGGTCGATTTTGTTCAAAAGCTTCGTGTCACGTTCCAGGGGAATGCCTAACTTAAATATAAAATTTCATCCACCTAGCTCTTTTTGTTTTTGAGATATTTTGTTCACATATAGGCAGACAGACCATGTCGCGAAACCACATTTGGAATCAGAGAACCTCAAAACGTGTATATCCCTCTATAAATTTGTTAAATTTTCCTGAGTTTGATTTCTGATTTAAAATTAAATTCTTTCAACTTTCCCCTCATATATGTATGTCTTTGTGCAAGGAAAGTAAAAAATAAAAGCGTGGCAATAATGGACGGAGGGAAGGGGGGATGGGGGAATTTATTTTCAAGAAAAAGATAATACAAAAGTGATGAAGAATATGCGCGATAAAGAAAGAATATCAAAATAAAAATATATCAAAAAACGATGACGTTGCTTGCGGTTGGCACCCCCCCCCCCCCCAACCGACTCTCTAAACCACCATAGAATTGATTTTCAGAGAAACCGCCAGGCGGCGTTTTCCAAGGGGTTGGGGGATGAGGGGAGGGGAGGGGAGGGGAGAGCGAATAACAGACAAATATACCACCATAAAATTCAATCAAAGAACACACACATACACACTCTGATCTTCTTTCTTTTCAATAAATAATAATTATTAGACGAGATAAAAATAAAAATTGTATTTTGATTTATCTACCCCCCCTATTGTCTATTGAAAATTAAAAACCGTGTCAAATTTAATTTTTAAACCAGTGTCCTGGGGTGGTTTGAGCTTTAGAAAAGGGAGTTGAATTGGCTTTTAGTAGGGCGCGATACAATCTATACTAGCTGTGCAGTCCGCCTAAAGAGAGCCCTTCCCCGTTCAGATACTGAGATCATTTAGGGGTTATACCGTATGTATCTTTTTCCTATGAAGTACAAGAGTAAAGTGTGCATCAAAAGATTTCAATGGTAATATGTTCATCATTTAAATTAAACAGAGACAAACGGACAGACCTTTTTGCGGGATTCACGTTTTCGGACCTCAAAATCATCAAATTTTTAACATAATCGCAATACTTTATCTCTATATATTACATATATAGGTAAGAGAAAGCAAAAAATAATGGGGTCTATGTAAGATTAATGATTAAAATATTTCTAATTCTAATCAGGTTTTTTCATTAAATTAAGTTATTCAACGCCACACTCTTCCATACTATCTATCGGATCAAGATGAAATTAAACAACTAACGATTAAATAGATGCTGAAATGCATACAGGACCAAAATGGAAAGCAAATTTATTAAAATCAGAAAAATTTAAAAATCTACATGGTGGCGGGCGGCTGGGATTTTGTCTGATATTGAAAATAATTGACTTTTTAAAAACAAAGTTTTTTTTTTAAATTTTATTTATTTAATTTTCTCCAATCATAAACTATTGACTGGCTTATTTAGAGTCTATTTCAGGTGTGTCAAATTCAATTAATACACGGGCCATTTCATGCAATTGGTAACAGTCACGCGGGCCACATTACATTTATACATTAAATGAAATTAATGGTAATAATTATAAATGCTAATTTTTGTTTTGCATTTTTTTTCGATTGTTTTCTGTGATTATTCTTTCCTTGCCTTATTCCCGCATCGCGTGGTCGGCGGAATAGCTTTTTTGCGACCGGAATAGAGCAGGCCGGTCTGTTGCACGGTTGAAAATATAAGATATGTAAAGAACACAAGGACTGCCAGTCCCAGCTCCGGTAGCTCGTGGTCGCCATCCACGTACCCACAAGATGTGGGCTCTTGAGCAAGATTGTTTTCTGTGATTATAATAATCATCTTAATATTGTGACTAACTTCAATTTAAAACAGGTTCTTCATATTTTGACTTGACTATTTGGAGGTTAGCTCACCTCTTGTTTTGGACATAAAAAATTGCCGCTGTTTAGAATAGGTATAATATTAATAAGATTGTTTTTTAATATTTTACTTGTATATTGTTTGAAAAGGAAATAAAAATACAAATAATTATTTCTTAAAGGTTTCGTTGAAATAATATCGTTAGACATAATAATCTTTATAAATAATAATTGATGTTTTTATAATAAAAATTTATTATGTGACGTTTTACAGGTTAAAAAAACTATTTTATCAGAAAATTATTTTGTTAAAGATTTTCGTAAATTAAAACCAAAATATGCTCGTCTTTCTCGATTTTTATCTTTAATCTTATTTAGTGAAGATTTATGTGGCTCTGATGAAGGCTGTTTCTAGTGGATTTGCGAAAGCTGAAAGGCTTTGAAAACCGAATTTTTAAAAAATCGTTGTTTGTATAAACCCTATACACGATTTTTTGAATTATTTTATTAACATGTTTTCTGGATAAACGTTAATAAATTTTATTTGTTTTTCTATTGATTAGTAATTTGAAATAGGAACCATCAAAAATTCTCTGGATTTTGATCAAATGAGTAAAATAAATGATTGATGTCTATTTGATAGTCAAATCACGCACACAATTATTATTTATAGTTTAAAAAGATTATTATTATAGATTAGATTAGAAAATTAATAAAAAATAAAAACTGATCTATGTGACGTCATCAAGCACAGTGTCTTGGGTGGCCAACCCAAATGATCTTCCGGCCTTCACTTTTGAGCCTATGTCATGCCAACTGGCAAATGTTCGCGCCTATGTCAGGAGCTGCCATTAGCCCCCTAAGCTCGAGGCAAATAAAACACATGACCTGATGAAGGCCGGAGGAATCGGCCGAAATTGTTTTTCAATAAAGCAAAATAATTTTTTTTTCTTTTTATTTTGCTTTGGCTGCCTTTATCTCTTATATTTTGTAAAAGTGTGATGAACCTCGCGAGCCGTAAAAATGTTCATGGTGGGCAACTCCTGGATTCTTCTATTTAATATAATAGGGTATCAAAATAAAGTCTGTTTTGATTTTTTCAATAAAAAATTTACAAATGATTAAAAATATACTATTCGTCTTAGTTTTTTTTAATATTTATTTGTATTACTGTCACAACTCTCAGGTATTTTGTTTTTATTTAACTAACGACAATCAAAATATAAAAAAAAGCTATTTGATCTTCATCAAATTGTCAACTCTAATGATGGTCTAAAAACTAGGGAAAATATAACAATAGGGTATATACGGTATATTCTAATGTTAAAAATTAAATAAATATGTAATATTTAAGAAAAAAATATATAATCTACATCTCTTGGATTTTTTGCCAGTTACCATTTTAATATTCTTTTTATTCGATTGTTGTTTTATTTATTCTTTTTTCTAACCTCATTTTATTTTACTTCAAACTACTAATCTAAATTCAATGAGTTAAAAATTAAATAAATATGTAATATTAAAAAAATGATATATCATTATATATAATCTAATAAAAATAATTTAAAAAGTTAGATAAAAGATAGTATAGTAGGATTATACTCAGATCCCTGTAAAACTTAAAATACAGAAATAAATTATATATATATATATATATATGTTAATATATATAATCTACATCTCTTGGATTTTTTGCCAGTTACCATTTAAATCTATTTGAATTCGATTGTTGTTCTATTTATTCTTTTTATAACCTCATCTTTTTTTTCTTTACTTCAAACTACTAATCTAAAATCTCTTATTATTGTTATTATTGAATCAATATTATTTATAATAAATAATAATGAGAAGGGAGTGAATAGATAAGGGTAAAGTTGCAAATTATTTCTATTCAATGCATGTCGTCGTTGCATGTTTAAAAGTAATTAAAGATCTCTCTCTCTCGTTCATTGAAATCTCCCTAAACGTTGTCTTCTTCACACCCTTCCTTCTCTCTCTCTCTCTGCTTACCGACTCTGGTTTCCTTAATTCGCCATTACGATAAGACTTCTCTCTCATGTGTACGAAACAAACCACAGGGGTATAAAGAAATTATAATTACTTGTAACTACACAATTATCTTCACCACAATAAAAAAACAACGTAATCAAGAACGCTATTTTTCTTGGCAATTAGATAGAACGATTTTCTATGAATATTGTCTTGGATGAGGTATAGAAAAAGAGAGGAAAGAGAATATATTGAACCAAATAATGAAGTTGCTGAGGATGGGGATATGGTATAAGAGAGAGTGAAAGGAAGAAAAAAGAGTAGGGCAGAACATCTTCATTATCAGGAATAATATCAAAAAAGATTCGGGAATTTTGACATCTCCGAATTCATTTTTCATTTTTCAAAAAAAAAGGATTTTGGTTTATTTAAGGTAAATAATATATAATATTATAGATTAAATAACTTTTTATTGGTTGTTAACATCATAAAAAACAACGTGTTAGGAACACATAAATCATTTTTGCAAAAAATGAAAATCCTGCATTGAAATATTTGTAAAAATAATTTTATCGCTTTTTACATCAAATATAAATTTTTTAGGACATATTTCATAAAAAAATATTATTAATTATAGCATTTGAAACAATATTCCGCGATTAACTCAATTTTGACCTTTTTGGCCTTTGACACATCATTGCATAACAGGGTCCATATATAAAGAGAAACAATCCATATATAAAGAGAAACAATCATGCTGAAAATTAATTTTTCTTTATGAAAATACAAGTTTTGAAGCAAAATAATTAAATAAATGGTGGAGGAGGAATTGTGATGTAACTTTACATGGTGGCCAGGGCTGGGATAGGTGTTAATTATAGC